>AYEL01065052.1:0-10628 GCA_000484575.1 Olivierus martensii | reverse complement strand
GACGTGTTTATAGAGAAATTATCCTACTTTACACCATTTCAATTTTTTTCCAATTGGGAAAAAAATTTTTAGAAGACTTTAAATGAAGGATAAACCGATTCTAAATTTTTTCAAAATATATAAATTATTTTTGTTTTATAAGTTTTATAAGTTGTTATAAGTTATATTTGTTTGTAAGTTATATTTTTGTTTTATATGTTTATAAGTTTGTTTTATAAGTTGAATTTTTCAATGGAATTATGATGAATTAATAATAGTAAAATTCGGATTAATTTTAATTTTTTTTTTTTTAATTTGGAATCGAATATTTGCTTCTAGAATTCAAAATTAAATGTAGCATAGCATTTCCATATGATTCATATTAAATATTATCCAAATCAAAATAAATTATTTTAAAAACAAATAACAAAATAAGCCAAATATAATTCTTAAAGTTGGAATATTTTCTTCAATTTAAAGGCAATTATTTTATCGAAAACTTAAAAAATAAAATATAATAAAACAGTAACCACAAAAAAAAAATCCTTTAGTTGTTTTTAAATTTTAATAATTTTCTCATTATAATGATTGATTTATATTTATTTATTGGATGTTTTTGATTTTTATATCATTTATTTCTTAAATGAAAACTGTTTCTTCGAAAATAATTCGATAACAATATGCTAATACATCATTAAATATACACATTTTATTTTTATCCAATCTAAACAAAATTTTTAGAAACAAGTAAAATATGATATACTAAATTTGGTCGAAATCTGTTAGGCGATATAAAAGGATTCATCAAGAAAGAATTGACTACTCACTTTATTTCGACAATTGAGTGAAAATTTCAGATATCCAAAATACTGTAAGAAACCCCTATATTTCAAATTTGGTCGAAAAAAGATGGGCGACGTGTTTATAGAGAAATTATCCTACTTTACACCATTTCAATTTTTTCCAATTGGGAAAAAATTTTTAGAAGACTTCAAATGAAGGATAAACCGATTCCAAATTTTTTTCAAAAGTAGATTAAACGATTCTACTACCTGTAGAAGTATCTGTAGAAGTGGAAAAACTGACAAAAAAAAAGTGAAGAAGAATAAGATGTTTATCGATTTTCCTTATTTTCAAACTGTTCTAGTTCCTTAATTAATTGAATTTGACGTTGTAAATTTGGCATTTTGTATCCTATTGAATATTTTTCTGGAATATAAATATTTAACTTAAGCGAAAGTTACAGTGAGTGAAATGGTTTTGTAATAATAGTGATTCTAACTGCCTCATTCTTCATTACTGTGATTATTGATTTTGTGTTTTATGAACATATTATCTTATAAGATTTTCAGAGATATTTTTATGTCTAAGTTCCAGAAAATTTATACCTTAATACTATTTAAAATATATAATATATATTATATCAGTTAGTTTATATATATTTTCATATAAGTACTGTATTAGATTTATATAAATAAATTAAATGATATTAGACTAATAAAACTAAGAATATTAACTGCACCTCACACACTGGAGGTCTACTTCTGGACTAAAGCAAGCAAAAGCTCTTATTTTAGGACCTTTACAGCGATTTAAGAGTTGCTTGCATTGCATAAAAATGAAGTTAGGATTATCACAGGGCTCCTTACAGAGCACTATCATCTTAGAAGTTAAATATCTAATAATCGATTCAGAATAAATGCTATAATTTACATTTGCATAAAGGATTTATAGATTTCATAGAGATTTCTAAATTCAACCTATCTGTTGATGGATATAGTCTATATCAAATAAACCTTGATTCATAATTATTATTCTCAAAATTAGCAGAAATAATCTATTCTCGAATAAAACTGTTTATATATATTTTTAAGAATTAAAATCTACTTTTCGAATATGTGGTTTATTTTTTCATTAATTTAATATTTCGAGATCGCATAATTTAATTCTGCGGGATCGATTTTTATCAGTATAGAACTCATATATGGCTTATTTGAAGTCACAGGCACATTGATGTGATGTCATCGTAATGTCTATGTTTGCTAAATCATAAAATTTGCTAAATCATGCTTGCTAAATCATAAAATAAATATTAAAATTTCAAATAAAATATTTATATTTATAAAGTAAATATTATAATTTGTACTCATTGTAAATAAATATGTTTTAATAAAATATAATCAAATATACTGTATATACATATGATAATAAAAATAATGTATAAAATATTTTTATAAACAATTCCAATAAGAATTAAAATCTACTTTTCGAATATGTGGTTTATTTTTTCATTAATTTAATATTTCAAGATCGCATAATTTAATTCTGCGGGATCGATTTTTATCAAAATTTTATTTTGTTTTCTTGTTATCAGATGGCGTTAAGTGCTAGCAGTATAGAACTCATATATGGCTTATTTGAAGTCACAGGCACATTGATGTGATGTCATCGTAATGTCTATGTTTGCTAAATCATAAAATTTGCTAAATCATGCTTGCTAAATCATAAAATAAATATTAAAATTTCAAATAAAAATCCAATGAATTCCAAATATTAATGATAGAATATCACTACAGAATTTCATGGAAATATTTAACTACTTTAACTTTATTAATGAGGGGACACATAGATGGGCAGGGAAATAGATAGGCGCCCTATCTTATAAGTCTTGATTTCCTTCAGAAAGTAAGCTAATAAAATCCATTAAATGAGAAGACTAATAAAATATGAATGTTATTGATATGAAATAATACAGATGCAATTCTATTCTTGTTATTCGTGTTCTATACTAGGGGTGGCGAAACTTCATGTCATTAAGAGCCATATAGGAGATTTCATATACTTCAGGTTAGGTTAAGGGATGCAATTCTATTCTTGTTATTCGTGTTCTATACTAGGGGTGGCGAAACTTCATGTCATAGGAGCCACATAGGAGATTTCATATACTTGAGAGCCGCAGTCAATTTCTTTCTGGGTTAAGGTTAAGGTTAATTAGTTTACGCCGCCATATCCTCATGTGATATACTGTATCTGTCGGCGGCCACTTGTAGAGCCCATCACAGACTGGCCAACACCCGTAATGAGGTCAGCCGGATGGTTGAAGGATAGGGTTCAACGGGCCGGGCCCGGACCCCTCCTGAAAAACTGGAGGTGTGGGACCCGGATTTGAACCCGGATCCTCCAGGGTGGTAAGCCAAAGCTTTACCACGCGGCCATCCGGCCGACCATATACTTCAGAGCCGCAGTCAATTTCTTTCAGGGTCAATGAGAGCTGCATCAGTTTTTTCAAGTATTCTTAAAAATAGTTTAAAAAATTGTTTACTGTATATTTCACAAGCATATATTTCGTATAAATGCATACTATTTTTTACAATAACTCAGTGGTGGAGCTTAAAATTTTTGGCGCCACCGCAAAATAATATTCGGGTCTCTATCACAAAAAAAAAAACAAATTTTTATCTAGATATTATTATTTGGGAATAAAAAAAAAACAAAATTGCATCATTTAAAACACAATTCAAAATTATCAAAAAAAAAAAATTTATTTAAAATTTTTCCTCCTGGATTTTAAATTTGCAAAACCTCTAATCACATCTTTTATTTCCATATTTTTGGATACTGCTCTGTGTTTCAATGAACATTTTATTCGTATGCATTTAATTTTTATTGCATTATGTTGTTAACATAAGAAAAGAATAAAAAATATATAGACAAAGAGGATTTGGGCTTTCTATAATTCTTGGCCATTTCAGGATCCCGCGCAATGTAGTTCCGCCACTGCAATAAGTGAACAAATTACAAATATATTATTTTTTAAGTTAAATAGGTATTTGCTCCATATTAAGCATTGACTTTCATGATATGGAGCTGCATTGAAGGTACCAAAGAGCCTCAACGTTTGGCCACGGTGGTTCTATACAAATCATTATGAATAACATGTTTTCAGTAATATTATTTTTTTATATGTCAAGTCTGAGATCTACTGCAATAAGTGAACAAATTACAAATATATTATTTTTTAAGTTAAATAGGTATTTGCTTCATATTAAGCATTGACTTTCATGATATGGAGCTGCATTGAAGGAACCAAAGAGCCTCAACGTTTGGCCACCGTGGTTCTATACAAATCATTATGAACAACATGTTTTCAGTAATATTATTTTTTTATACGTCAAGTCTGAGATTGGTATCTGATTGATACTGAGAATATTGAAGCTAATTTAATAATAAAAAAATTAAAAATTACAAGTATATTTTCCTGTTAAAATCAAGAATATCATTAAAGGATTTACTAAATGATTTATATTATATTGCACATATAAAATATCTATTCTGTATTCTAAATATTTACCTGAAGAGAAAAAAAAAATTAAAAATTACAAGTATATTTTCCTGTTAAAATCAAGAATATCATTAAAGGCTTTACTAAATGATTTATATTATATCGCACATATAAAATATCTATTCTGTATTCTAAATATTTACCTGAAGAGGATTATCAGAATATATTTAATTGATTCTTCGTTTTAAAATATTGCATTTTGTTTTTTAAAGAATAAAGAATAATGATTGTTGTGAGTCCTGTGTTGACATAATATTTCGTAGTTTTCCTATTAATTTTTAATTTTTTTCGAATACAACATAAAGATTTTAAAGAATAAAGAATAATGATTGTTGTGAGTCCTGTGTTGACATAATATTTCGTAGTTATCCTATTAATTTTTAATTTTTTTTCGAATACAGCATAAAGAATATGTTATTTGAGGATTTTATGACATTGAGTCTTCTTAATGAATATGAGAAAACAGACCAGTTTTGAACCTATATGTAAAAATGTGTGTGGCCGAAATGTTGAAGGATGACAATCTATATAATTCCGAAGTTTAGAATATTTGATAAGATTTCGACAAATGTAGAAGTTTTATAACTGAATAACGAGAATTCAAATTCGTTTGAAAAAATTTTGTGAAACATATTGTGTATGGAAGGTGGAGTGTAACAATTTTGGTTTTCATCCCCTACATTTTAAGTAATACTTTTGTAATTTTAAATTGCTTTGGTAATTGTGCAGAATCGCTACTTTTGCCGTAGAAGCTAAAATTTTGGCACGGAACCGGAAGTATTGCTTTGGTAATTGTGCAGAATCGCTACTTTTGTCGTAGGAGCTAAAATTTTGGCACGGGACCAGAAGTGACGTCATCGGGGAGCTTAATTTGACTTCCGATAATGGTGCATGCACAAAAACATCCAAAGTAAAAATTAAAAAACAGGCTAAATTAAAATACCTGCCTCGTCTACCGCCGGGTCGCCGCCATGACAGTAGCCTTTCGTTCCTGTATCCTCCTGAGATTTAATCCTATTTTAGACGCTGGCTGTCGATACTCGTTTTTTGTCTGTCATTCACATTCACATAATTTAAAATGTTTATTATTTCTCAGTAATAGAAATACATTTTACATTCCTATGGTCGGATTTTTGCAAACTGTTTTTTGATGTAGTTTCGACTTGTTGACAAGAAATGTTCTTGGTCTGCGGTCACGTGATCTCCTGGATCCTGGTTGCCAGATTTGAAGATCCGCTACGTTTGGAGCACAACTTCGAAACTTTTTTAAAGTTTCGAAGTTCCCACATTCGTTTAATAACATAAAAATAAATTATTTTGCAATTCTTCCTGCAAAAAAAAAATTATGGCATGAGTGATACATACGTTACTATTATAAGATGGTAGCAATTGATGTTATAAAAATTATGTAAAAAATGGGGTAAAAAGGATCGACTTTTAGACTTTACTTATAAATTCATAAATATTTTCACTAAAAGTTTATAAATTTTACAAAACAAATATCGTTATAAATGAAGACATTGGTACTAAAATGATTATTCAAAATTAGCATTAAGAATTTAAAAAACAAAAACTTTTATAACAACATCCCAAATGTATTGTAATTATCCCACTAATAGTATCAATTATATTTAATTCTTAGCTAATTAAAAAAATAAATAAACAATTTTTTAAAATTTATTCAGATATAAAATTACGACAACAACAACAAAAACAGTAAAATTTATATCAAGGGATCGTCAGTAAATTTTGTAGCAAAACCAACAAGTTTTGAGTAAATTTGAAAAGTAAAATAGTTGGACAAGACTGGTGGTGAGTCATTTTGCCCTACCATCTTACTCCGTTATGTCTCTCTACAACATAAGTCAAAATGGCACAAAATAGAGCTGTCTGATTTTTGTATAAAAGTATCTTATTATATAGTATTCTAGATAAATTCATCACATATTTTATTACATCTTTATTCTGATAACTATAATTTATATTTTAAATATAAAAAGAAATATCAATATGTGCGAAAACTATAAAACTTAATTTAAGTGGAATGATATAAACATTATCCATGAACAAACAATTTTCAGATTAAAGTGTATGTATAGTGCCTCATATATCTATTATAACTTAAAACTGAAATATATATATGAGGAATGGGAAAATGGTGTCGAATTGTTTTACTCTATTATGGCGTCCCTATTATATAGGCCTATTTAAAACAATATGTATAGAAGATATACAAATTAAATTTTTTTTTCTAAGCAATAGTTAAATTATTACTTATTATCGATGAAACTATATTTAAATTTTTAAATAATATTTTTATTGATAAAATCTACATTCTTGAAGATTTGTCTTTCTGTTTGATTATTTGCGTTTTAATTTATAAAAACATTTAGAAATAAATATAGTCAATTCAACTTTAATTATTTTTAAATTATAAAGAATATAGAGCAACAGTTTGATTTGACACATTTTCAAGAATAGCAGTACAGTAAAAGTAAGCACGTGATACGAAATGGCAAAAAAAGAGAAACATGTCGACAAAGAAACACGGTAAGTTCGATTTTGGAAATAGGATCTAGTCGTATATGTGCTATTTGTAAACATCACCAGTAAGGTCATTGGTATTTCACAATGATTCGAAACCCTTAACTCGCCTATGTTGACCGTTGGGAAGAATAAATGACAAGAATAGGAAAAAGTGCGGGAAAAAATTCCAATTCGCATGCATCTCGTAAAATTGCATCCAAAATAGGATCGTGTCATGAATTTATTATTTAAGTTATTTAAGTCCTCCTAGTCGAAATAACTCGGATATTCGGTGTAAAATAAGATAAAATTCGGTGTTTAAACATCTTTCTTGCCAACATTATTTTTTGATACTTGGTGCGGAAAGAAAACAAAAATCGTGTTTGGAGGATGTGAAATATATATATCTATTATTTTTATATCTCTTTAAACGACTTTTGTTTGGACATATTCGATTATGCATAGGCAATGGGCCCTTGTGCAGTTGACTTTTTCTTAGAAAATTCCGCGTAAACTTATTCAAGAATGGGATTGAATAAGAAAATGTTTAGTGTAGCATAGGAAACTTATCTGACAGTTGGCTGAAGACTTTTGCCTGAAGTAAAAGAAAAACTTCCTAAATAAACGGATATCTGTAAGAAAAGATAGAGAGAAGAAATCCAGCAGAATTTAAGATTTGTTTCTGCTATAAATTAACCCCGGCCTTAAATCTGGAATATTCTTCTGAAATTCAATTTTATTATACAACCGCTACATTTTTAAAATACTCTTTAGGCACATTATAAATATCTTAAAAGAAAGTATACATTTTTTAAAATAAAAAAGGAATGAAATCTTGTAACCTGTGTTTCTTAAATCTTGGAAGAATTCTTGTAAATCTCAATATTATTGATGTTTTATTTATAAAATGTTGTTTTTCTTGTTATATATATATAGATGGGAGTAAGTTTTCCAATGTATAAAATATATAGGCGAAGTTTCTCTCTTTTCTAGCTTTTTCCTAAATGTGAAGAACAGACATGTCAAGGAATCTTATTCTGCAACACGTGAGGCATCTTGTTTACCAAGAATTTTGTAACAAGAAATTTTTGTTATTGTCAGAAACAGTGCACTTGACAGCCTAATATCTGTCACCATTCTTCTGTCATGTGACAGCAACCGGTGCCGGTTTGTCACTTGTCTTGTCATATTTCTAATTGTTTTTCGAACTGTTTCTAGAAACACAAGATGTTCCATGACAAGTAACACACTGATCTCCTTTTCTAGTTTACAAAACAGAGAGATAGAGAATAACAAATACTGTTTCTTGTAACTCCGTTAAAGTAATTAATTTATTTTTTTTATCTTTAAAGTTTTTCGAACTGGTAAATAAAGATAAAGTGCTTCCTGAAATATTACAACAAAAAACTGCTACGGTTTTCGCACCGACTTCCAGAGCAATAGATGAAGCTGCCAAATGGGTAAAGAAGTATGAAGATAGAATTGCATCTTATCACGTGGGTAAGTTTTTAAAATGTAAATTTTTATTTGGAAAACTTGCATGAAATGCGATAAAACTTATATAGACAAAGATTATATTTACTCTTAATATCTTACATATATATGCACACACACACACACACACACAGACACACACAGACACACACAGACACACACAGACACACACAGACACACACACAGACAAGATAGAATGATAACATTTATTATTAATGCAATACAATGTAGATGAAGGTATAATCAATGAAATTAAACAAATCAATATAAACTTGTAAATATGTTATATTAACCAAAAATCATTCATACTAAAAGAAATTCCTTCAATTCGTCTGTTTTTCTCTATTTTATATAAAACAAAAAATTTGTAAAAATAATCACATTAAATACTTTCTTCGAAATAATTTTTAATAAAAAAATATAAACAGCAAATGATTTCAAACTAGTAAATGAAGAAATTAAAAGAGTAAATTTAAATGCATAAAAAAGATTATTATAGTCAAGACAAAGTTTTGGATTGGTTAATTTATGTTTTTTCTTTATATTTTATCAAATAAAAGAATATACGAAACTTTAACTGATTTGCTTTTATGGTGTAATTATAAAATAGCACTATAAAAGAAATAAATAAATAAATAGTAAAGCATTAAAATGTGGATTTTCATGTGTACTTTTTCCCACAAAAAATTCCTCAGTATGCACCTATTTAAAAGAAAATAATAAAAAAGATATGACATTTGAATATTTCATATGAAATAATCTTATGGTTACATTACAATACACAGGCATCAGAAACAGCCCTATATTGAATAAAGTAGTGTAGATCTATAGAGTAACAAAAACATCGCGATAAATCTTCACTTATAGCAGTAAGCAAAGAATGTCTCCGAGGTAACATAACCCCATCTCGAAAGTAATTTCCTACACAGGGAAGTTTTACAAATTACTCATGTTTCTTTCCAAAGTTGCGAGTATCGATTAGTGGATGTTTTTGTGAAGTGTTTCTCCCAAGGCAGTTGTTTAAAATATGCAGAAGCTAACTAAATGGCATAGTATATGACAAATACTAATGCCAGTCTATTTTTGCAGTGCTACTGCCGCATGGGAAAAGTAGTGCATCGGGAGTTTCTTTCTATCTGATTTTCTTCTTTTCTCTAATTGACTTTATCTCTTAAATTTTTATATAGAACAAGTTAGACTTATAAAAGATAAATGTAAAATTTAAATTATTTATGTTTTTTAAGTAAGATTAAGATATTTGTTTACTTTATCTTACAATATTTTTTTCTTGTAATTTGTTTTTCAGCGGGTATGACGTTAGCTATGAAGAATAGCTTCCCTACTCATCTGTCATCTTACTCGAGTGGAGCACCACCTTTGCAATTGACTTTGTACGAGAACGAAAATACAGGAGAAAGGGTATTTTTAATATATATTGAAATTTAGTTTTATCTGCATTTAAACAACTTCATCATTAATGCCATCAGATAGTTTCAATAGTTCATGTCTACAGTTAGGATTCGCATCGAAACGTCGCATTATTATTCATTTATATCTGAAGCGCATAACAACTGATTTCGATATTATCCAAAATTTTGCATTTTTATCACGCATCTAAAATATTGGATTATTTTCACGTCCTAAAAGAAACGATTAGTCGCTTTACTAAACGAATAACGATTAGTCCTTACATACGAAAAGAATATCTTAAGAGATTTTCTGTTGTATGCATTTAGTGTATTGAATTCATCGTTTTTATCGATTCGAACTCGTTTTTTTTGGACATATCAAATGAGAAAAATGCAAAAATTTTCTGCCTATTAATGATATGCGGAGTCAAAGGTAAAACGACAATAGTCAAAGGACCGTTCAAAGTGATCAGAATCATCAGAATGAATGGTCTCACTAAGAATGTCCTTTACGAAAGGGAAGATGGATCAACCCACACCGCACACATACGTAATGTAAAAAAATATCATCAACGGAGTGATGAAATCTCCTAAATAGGGGGTGTACTGTGCATATACTTTTATAAATTTTAAAATGTACATATTTGTTTAGTCATGGTTAAAACGTCTTTTGTACTTCCACTACTTTACTGTGCCCGCGGGACATCTCCTACTGTGTGAGATGTATATTTCCCGGTTTACGGAAAATTCGCCCCCTGCATTTCGCCTCCGACAATTCGCCCCCTACATTTCGTCCCGAGAACATTTCGCCCCCAGGACATTTCGCCCCCGGATCATTTCTCCCCCGGAACATTTCGCCCCCAGGATATTTCGCCCCC
>AYEL01065051.1:0-40943 GCA_000484575.1 Olivierus martensii | reverse complement strand
GGGGGCGAAATGTTCCGGGGGCGAAATGTCCTGGGGGCGAAACGTCCTGGGGGCGAAACGTTCTCGGGGCGAAATGTAGGGGGCGAATTGTCGGAGGCGAAATGCAGGGGGCGAATTTTCCAGACCCCATATTTCCCACGCTTGTAGTTAATCTTTGTCTGGGCAGTTTTGGATCAGACCTGATAAAGTGTAGACCATGTTATAGTTTTGTACTGTGTATATTAGTAAAATAAATATTTTAAATTTGTGTTTGTTACACAAGACTATTAATGAGATATCAATTAAATTTATAATTAGTTAAGTAATTATGGTAATTAGAATAATTATATATGAAATGCAGTAATTATCATAATTTAAATTATAATCAATCTTTATTATTTAAATTGTAATTAGTATATGAAACTTTATATACTGTTAAATTGTAATTTTTCTTTTCATAATTTTAACTGAAAGGAAAACTTTTTACATTGTTTTGTATGTTATAATTCACAAAAAGATAAAATATCTATTGTCTGGTTTTATTTTCATGATATTACAAAAATGCAGATATAATCATAAAAATACCTCTTTGTGTTATCTATATTCTTCAACAGAACTATATATATATTGTTTGCATCTACAGTACATATATATATATATATATTTTTTTTTTTTTGTGTTATCTATATTCTTCAACAGAACTATATATATATTGTTTGCATCTACAGTACATACATATATATATATATATTTTTTAAAATGTTGCCGCCAGAAAAGATATGCCTAAAGTATCGAGTATCATGTGGAAAAATACCTTTTGACTTTTAGCTTGTCATCTTTCTTGCAGAGAGATCTATAGAAAATTTTATTTTCATAAAGAATATTTATATATTGTTATGTCTATATATACATACACACTTATATACACACGCTCCTCTAGGCACTAGGTTAATTTCTTACGTAAGTTTTGTTTGTAAATGAAGTTTGTTCATAACTTAAATATTGTTGTTATTTTGGCTCCAAAAGTACTGAAGTAGCTTTATATAATATACAGGGTGTTTTCTAGCACCCGTACCACTCTTTCTTTCTCGGAAATGCAAAGAGATAAGAAGTAGGGGAAAAATTTTGATTACAAAAGTATATCCGAAGAATTGAATGGGCATGATAAAAATTTTATAGGCCCATCGAGGAGCACAAGGGGTCAACTATGAAATCTCCAATGGAAACCAATGCCGGTTTTGGCATAATTGGATAGAACTGTGAAAAACAAACAACTTCTGTTTTAAAAGTTTTTTATTATCACTTACGGATTGTGAGATATCACAAAAAAAGATGCTGCCGCATGTACTGTATCGTTCGATGGGGCTATTCAAGCAGTAAGAAGCGCCGATGGGGCTATTCAAGCAATAAGAATAATAAAAATCAGACAGAGTGTATTTGTGTACATTGCCAAACATTATTGAAAGCAGCAAAGAGCAATAATATGAAGATTCAAGGCGAATTCTGGTACTCGGTAGTAGCACTCAGCAGCAAAGAGCAGTAATATGCAGATTTAAGGCGAATTCTGGTATTCGGTAGTAGCACTCAAACCGCAGGTGTGATAAGTCTTTCGCCATCATAGTTCAGCATGAGCCATACTCAAGAATAAGGGTTTCTGGACTTGTTTCAGCCCTTTATGAGCGCTATGGATGTACAGTACATAGATGTCCTCTGTCAGAATCTTCCTTTTATTATTGCTTGAATAGCCCAATCGGCGGTACATGCGGCGGCATCTTTTTTTTTGTGTTAGTCTATATTGTTATGTAGAAAGGTTTAAGAAGTAAAAAATTTCTATCTGGGGATTTTAATTAAAAAAAATCTCTGCTGTTTCCTTTATCCACATTTTTTAATACTTTATTTATTTATTTATAAAGTCTTCATCCTACAAGAATATGTAATCATGGATAACCCTCTTTATAATTCTGAATATATTGCATTAAATAAACTAGCTTTATTCCAGAACGATCTCAATGATTTTTCCAGTTTTACGAGTAATATTTAGGCACGTTTAATTTTAAATTATCCAATGGGAGATGGCTCCTTACATATTTTTTTAATCATTTTAAGATCATAATCTTTTACCAGTTCCGAAAATGAAGGCAGATTCAAAATGTTACTAGTTTCTTCTGAATTGTTCTTCTGAAACACAGCATAAATTTATTTTCCTGATTTTACATTGCCACGTAGCTTATAATGATTTCAGATAGAATATAGCTCCAGATGAATATATCTGTATTCCATATGTCAAAAAAAGACACGAATATAGCAAAGAACCAAGTTCTTAATGCATATCTGTCTGAAATTATCGAGAGATATCTCTGAGTGAAAGTAGTTTTTCTTATTATTTGATGTATCATATAGGAATATGATGAATATAAGACAGTTTGCAATCTAAAGATATTCCCAGATCATTATGCAAGTCAGTTGGAGTAAACGACACTAATCTGTTAGATAAATTATTAAATTCACCTCTTTTTTTTATAGCTATATTTTTCGTATAAAGTGTTATGTTTTAAAAATAGCATTTTAAAAAGCATTTCATCAAAAAATAAAAAATAAAAAATTAGTTAATAATTAAGAAAATTCGTAACATGAAAGATTGAAATAAAATAATTAATAATAAAATATTTATTTGGTGACTTCAACAATTACGAATATCTGAAATTTATATAGTAATCATTCATCATTACTGTATAAATTTCAGATATTCATAAATCTTTCTCTAATAAAAATGAGAGAATGAGATATGCTATATAGAAAATCTAATATCTAAATCCATACAGAAAATAATGAGCCCAAGTTGGGACTACTAAATTTTCCTGAGAATAGATAATTAGATACGACTTCAGTTAAATCCCACTAGAAATACGAGTATTCTTTATCTATAATTAAATAATTCTGAGTGCAACGTTTGCAAGTGTAATTTGCGGATCGCTTTTCTTGCCTTTATAAACAACAAAATTAGAATTACAAGAGACAATTTAAAAATTATTTCTGATGTATTTCACCACTTTCGACAAAATAAAGTATTGTTAACTTATTACTTACTCTTAATGGATTATATAATTTTATCACTTACGGTAATTTATCCTATCCTAAAATTACGTCCATTTTCCTTTTTGTTTTTTCCCTACTTTCTCATCTACTTTGTATGCAAATGTATACAATTAAACTCTCTCTAAACTACTCTAAGTAATTAGGAAATTTAGATTAACAGTAATAACTTTACTAATTATTCAGAATCTGCTTGATGAATCACAAAAAACAGTCTAAATTAGCAAAATCAAATAAAATCGAATCGTATCATAGATAATAATTAGGTAGAATGAATTGAGGCAAACTTAAAGATATACCAAAATTCAATATTTGGTGTTTATATAACTCTCTATATTATGTAGATCTAGACTACTTCATTTATTCTTTGAAGTGATGAAGAATATTATATTGAGACTTTATACTTGATTAGAATTATTTATTATGGAAAAATGAATGTGAAAAAAGATGGATATTTTCTATAAATTACAACTATAAATGTGAAATTTTTTTTTTTTGTAATTTGCTAAAAGAATCTGAAACATTAATTGGTAAAATGAGGGAGTAACTGCTAATTAAAGATTAACTAAAAACCCTATAATTAATATATTTGTTTAGAATAAACTAAGGTAAGCGAGGAAAGCAGAAAGTGTGGAGAAAACCAATTCACTTCATTTATGGTTTCTTCCTAGCTGTTCTTGAACAGCTAGGAAGAAACCAAACAGCTCAAAACATTTCTTACAGTTTCAACACTTTGGATTTCTTAAACATTCGTTGCACTTCAAAAGTTAATTTAACTGCACTAGTTTTAGGATTACAATGAATATTCCTTACTATCCACCTCTCTTCACGTTCAGTAAAGCACCTGAAACGTCCAGTTCTTGCTTTGTTAACGAGTAGATTTGTCTCCCTATATTTTGAAATTATATTATGAATAGTGGATTTACTCACATTTACCATTCTACTTATTTTTCTTATAGAATTCCCACTATTCCAGTGATGGATAATAAGTTTTCTTATATCTAATGTTATCTCACATTTTTTCCGACCCATACTGAAAGTTTGATTGAAATCACCTTAAAATAAACTTCTCCAATCTCAGATCTCTTATATAGTGAACTTTTAATGACAATTCTGCCAAATTATGGCTATTTCTTGTACTTTTTCCTCTATGTCCCAGTACTTTTTTGAGTGTGATTTTCACTTTGAACACAAGATGTGTGGCATTTCTTATTTATTTCATATTATTTTTCTTGAATTTTTAGATTAAAAACTTTGTTTTAGTTCTATATAGTGACTGTAGTGAAAACAGTATTAATTTCAGTGTATTATTTATTTATTTTTCAATAAATGATTGACAGTTTGTTGTGTCCCAATACTTTTTTGATTGACTGTAATATAGATTAATAAAATTTATTTTGTTTAATTAATCGAAAAATATTATGAAGAAATTGATTTTTCAAGACATAGTTAGGTAGATCAAATTCCCGGTGATACGCATTGATCGATATAATTCTTAAGTGATATAACATAGAATTACATTTTTCGTGATAAAATATGATTTTGTATAGAAGTTAAAATTTGCATAATTTGGTAAAGATACAATAAGCGAAAGAAATTCCATCGATTCAGAATAATAATAAATGTTCTAAAATCGTTTAATTCATTTTATTATCTATCAAAATTAAATTTTAAAAAATGGATTCCAAGTTTTAGTTTCAGAGCTCTCAGCATTAAATGATGTTCTATATATAAATGTTCTAAAATCGTTTAATTCATTTTATTATCTATCAAAATTAAATTTTAAAAAATCGATTATAAGTCTTAGTTTCAGAGCTCTCAGCATTAAATGATGTTCTATAATTTCTGCTGCATTTAGAATATTCTAAATTTAGAAATAAAGTCGAATTTATGGTAAGATTTGTATCCTTATTGTTCAGTTCACAGTTTAATTTTAAAAATATATCATGTTTTTGCTTTTAAATTATTGTTCTATTTTATTGTAAAGTATTATTGTTTTTATTATATTATATTATTGTTTAATAAAAACGATTAAAGTCAATTGTATTATATTAGTCAATGAGTACTGGAGTGCGATTTACTCTACGTAACTATGCCATTAAAAATCGATTTTTCATAATAATTTTCGATTAATTAAGCAAAATAATTTGTTTTATTAACCTGGATTATATTTTTCATTTAAGCTTATCTTAATTTTTTCTGAAAAATATATTAATTACAGGATTTTTAATTAATCTTGAGTTAACAACTTCTTTCGTATTTAACAGATTAATGCTTCAGATTGAAAACAAGATTTAATGGATAATTACTGCAACCAAATCTCTGATTTTCCTTTTCAAGAATACTGATACTAAAGTGGTATCTACTTTTATCACTCCACTTACTAAACTTCTTTCGTATTTAACAGATTAATGCTTCAGATTGAAAACAAGATTTAATGGATAAATACTGCAACCAAATCTCTGATTTTCCTTTTCAAGAATACTGATACGAAAGTGGTATCTACTTTTATCACTCCACTTAATATCAACCTTCTGACTTTGAATCCCAATTTCCAATTTTGCTTTTCGTTAAGTTTTTATAAAAATTATTTTGAAAAACATTTTAATCATGCATATAGACAGCAATATTAATGTACAGTAGTCTCGCTAGTTTGACGATTATGGTTGAACTAGCGAAACTCTACTATACATCATTAATATTGCTATTTATATGCATGCCAAGTCGAACTGAAGGTTAGTAAATCCACTAAAAATGTCTGACTACCCGGAAGTGAATCTCGCAGGACATAATGAGTTTTAAATCTCATTTAGTAGACAGCAATATTAATGTACAGTAGTCTCGCTAGTTTGACGATTATGGTTGAACTAGCGAGATTCTATTATACATCATTAATATTGCTATTTATATGCATGTCAAGTCGAACTGAAGGTTAGTAAATCCACTGAAAATGTCTGACTACTTTATATGTATATTAAATAAGAAAATAATATATATAGTTCTTATAAATATTATTTTTCGAATTAATTCCTAGCCAATTTTTCTTATATTTCATTTTAGCGAATTAATTATTTCATTTAAATCATTCAAAGAAATTAAAATTACTCTTTCTGTAGATTCAATATTAAAGAATGGCAAAATTAGCAAGCTGTTCTTGCACAGTAGAATTTCTAAGATAATAGGCCTATGTGCACCTGAAAATATTACATTAATTCTAAGAACCTTGATTTTTCAATTAAATATTCTGTTTTGTTAAAGCAAATTATTATTTCTAAAGAAGTCTTTGAAATATATACTTATGAATTATAATAATCACAATAATCACGAGAAATCACTGAATTGTAGGCGTTTTAAATAAAATTATATACAGTATTGAAATAAATAAACATTTAACAATAACATATAATTGAAAATTTTATACTTTAATGCTAACTAATCAGCAAGCTAACCCAGCCATCCACAGAGCGTAATGCTAATCGTATGATCATAGTTCTGGATCGGGCGGATTCATTCATATTCCTCTCTTGCAATGCCAGATTTCTAATCGTATGATCATAGTTCTGGATCGGGCGGATTCATTCATATTCCTCTCTTGCAATGTCAGATTTACTGTAGTTAGTGCGGGACCCGATTGGAATATTTTTCAAGGGGCCCCTCAAAAAACAGTGCCAGATTTAGTTAGTGCGGGGCCCGATTGGAATATTTTTCAAGGGGCCCCTCAAAAAATGTGTTATATGTATAAATAAAATAAGTAACATTTATAAATAAAGACCCATTTTTGTTAGCTGGATTCAAGTAACATTTATAAATAAAGATCCATTTTTGTCGGCTGGATTGGCTATGTGGAAACGCTTCGGCTTTCTACTCTGAAGGACCCGGGTTCGAATCTCGAGTCCCACCCCTTGAAGATATTTATCATGATTATAAAGTCGGGCCCTCCCGTCCATCTCCGTCATCCACAATCTGGCTGATCCCTCCGCAAGGATGGACAGCGTGGGAAGGACTTCTCCACCATCCGGCTGATCCCTCCGCGGGGATGGACAGCGTGTGGAAGGCCTTCTTTCGCCCCGTCAATTATTATTCTTATAAGAAAGAAAACTGGCGTATCTGATGACAAAAAACAAAAGAAGGGTTAATTATTTGGATAAATTTCGCCTTGATGTGAAGATTTGAAAATTTTTTTCATTAAATAGTTGATGTGAAAATTTGAACAATTTTATTTTTCATCGGAAATTGCAACCTCCTGGCCTAATTAGCATATTAAGGTTCAATATAACATATTGATTAGAACCCACTCCAGAGAGATGTGATTAGGATTAATTGATTTATAACTACCCTGTACAAACCTGCACTCAAAATATTGAGATAAGGCTTAATGTAAAAAAGTAATTGAGTGTGTGGACGTTTTCATGAATCTTCCGTAACTTCCTTTATTATATCATGCCATTTATACGTTCCGCGAATATTGAAAAACGATACATATATTTAAAAATTTTAATACATTATTTAATTACATAAACTTTGACAAACACGGGGTCCCCTCAAGCGCGGGACCCGATTGGGTGCAATCGGCTTAAATCCGGCACTATCTCTTGTGTACTTTTTTAATAAAAAGTATAGGGCACACATTTTAGTCTGCAGTATGTCTCTTTACCAATTTTTATATTCTTATTTATACTAGATATTTTTAAATGAAATAAAAAATACAATAACAGAAGAAAACTAATTACATTTAATATTACAATTTTTTAGATTTTTTGGGAATCTCTCAAAAGATCTAGAATTGAAAAAAAAATTGAGTGCTCACGTAGTGTGCCTATGCCTAAACGCGCTACTGATTGCCAAATATAATATAACTAATCAATTTTGTATGTATTAATAAACATGTCCAACCCATGGGAACTAACATGCAGAAAAAAATAATTACATAAATTACTTTTCGTCTGCATGGTTGACAGTCTTCTCATAATATCTCAAGAAAATATTCTGCACACCATTCAAATATTTAAAAGTTTCCTAATTATACATCTATTAATTTGAAAATCTCCATTTAATCTTATTATTCAAGATGGCGGCCGTTAGAAATTTAAAAAATTCTGCATATTAAGATGACACATTTGGAAGTTTTTCTAAATTATGCATATAAAATTATTTATATCGATAAAAACTCTTAGATCAATTTTTATTTTTTGTAAAAATTCGAATTTCTAATAATTTTTAATTTATTATTAACTTGCTTTCTTTGTATACTAACTAATAATCAAAATAGTATTTTTACTTTTATATTGTTGATTTTCTAGCATCATTTTTAAAATTTGTTTAATAAAAAATTTCGAAAATAAAGATATATTTATCTGTTTCAATATCCAATTATTTCTAATCTCTCAACCGAATTTAATATTCTTTGTATTAACATTTTCAACTTATTTGTTTTATATCTTAAACTCTCATAAAGAAGAAATGTTTTACTTCTTAAAGAATGCTCGGAATTGTTGTTGTTTTTGGCAAAGTTTTCAAATATCTAACTAAAAATGATTTGGTATGTGTATTTTATACAATGTTCATTAAAGTTTTGGTTTTATAGTCGAAAGTAACTGAAGTAATTTGTATAAGTTTACATACACTTACAACAGTCAGGAGAACACAATCATGTAAATAATCGAAGATCTATAGAAGTAAAATATGCCTGTATATATATATATATATATTCAGGTCGGCAAACAAGAATACTTATCGACAAAACAACTTTAAATGAGATAAAACAAGAAAACACACGTACTTTAAACAAAACGAAAATTGCTATTTGAAATGGGACGTATAAATAATAAATAGAAACTACTGTGTGCACATAAAAATATGATGTTGGAAAATCATAAATATCTAAAAAGCATAAAATGCATTTCTGTACACTTATTTACAATCTAAAATTACTTAGAAAACAAATACAAATTGTAAACAATCAGTATAATAAACAAATTAAAATTTGACGAAATCGAAAAATTTAAACGAATTAATTATTGACTAAAATTATCTTGTAGAAATCTTGTATCCTTTGAGACTTCCTATAATAGATTTTATACAAATTACATATTTATATCTAAAATTATAGGCCTATACCTTATATTAATTTAAAAAATCTGTAAACATCAAATTCTAAAAATACATAATAAAAATTTCTCGATTGTGTTTTATAATTAATGACATTGTTATAACAAGTCGACTATGACTAATAATGAATATATTTTATGACAGTAAGATTTTATGATATTTAAATAACAGTTTAGTACGCTTTGTACCACAATGAATAATATAATACATTGGCTTTTTTGTAATTCTTTTGTCGTATAAATGGTGTTTTCATAAGGTCTTTCATAATCTCTTCCCAAGATCCAATATAACATTAATTGATGCATTAAACGGTAAACTTACACAAAGCTAATGAGAATGACACATATAATATGCATTCCATGTACAGAAATTAAGCAATGAGGAAGGTTAATCCTCATTTGGTCATTTTCCAGTTTCCAGAGCACGAAATCTATATTATAGCTTATTTGCTTGAGTTGAACTCGTATTCGTCAAGTCCGTTCATCAAATTGTTTGTATTGTTTAAAGTTAGAACATTAAGTATTTTCCTTTGGGAGATATCTAAAATGCTGTATAATTTTACTTTTGGGTTTTGGATATTCTCAATACACTGCACTACGATATTAGTAACATAAATTTAGCGCAATACAGAATTTAAATATGATGTATATTTTCCGAATTTAATTATTCAAATATTCATTTATTGGAATAAATGCGATATTCCAAGCTTCATTTTTTCATATCACAATTCAGCTTTCCAAAAATAAAAATAAAAAATTTTTCTTTATTCGAATACTATGATGAATTCTTTAAAACTTGAAACTACAATATTTCTAAAAATCGATGATTAGTGTATTAACATTATTAGTTTTTAGATCTTGTATAATGGCTGCTATATTCATAATACAAGTTACTCTGCAGCTTTTATAATAAGAAAGTAATCTACTTAAAAAATCAGAAGCGATTTCCAAAAATTTTTTAAAGAACATAATGAAAGTTAAGTCTCAAATCATAAAACTTAAATGTAACGATATAGAGTTTCGGAAATTACCAGTTCCTCTGGATAGGTGAGAAGGGATTGAGTAGCCTTGATATCTGGAGTTTTGAATCTTATTTTCCATTCCTTCTTCTTATTCTGATGAACAATTTGCAGTATGTTCCTCTGGATAGGTGAGAAGGGATTGAGTAGCCTTGATATCTGGAGTTTTGAATCTTGTTTTCCATTCCTTCTTTTTATTCTGATGAACAATTTACAGTCTATTTTCAGATCATAAAAATGATCGAGAAAGATAAAATGCGGATTTCAAATAAGATCAAACTGTAATCAATATTTAAAAGTATAATTTATAAATAGGAGATACATTATTAAATTATTAAAATTCAGTTATGTTCAATGTAAATATTTATATTAAAAATTATTAAAGAAAATGGGAATAAAGTAATTTTTGCAAAAGTTGAAGGTGAAAAATTTTGCATTTAGAATTTTTATTTCTCTTTAGAATACGCCACTGCAGGTTTCCAATAATATTAACATTCAAATGTTTTCAGCTCTGGGAAAGCAATGAATTGGAGTACCATTCATTAGGCTATAGAAAACCTTGTAAATGGAGCTGAGATGGTAAAACTTTATCTTTCTATAAATGAAATGTTGTAGCATTCCTTAGAGAATAGCCTTCAAATGTCAGTGTTTGATACGGATGCATCTTGTTATTTCAAATTTCTTTATTAAATCTAGAATATCCCTAATTATATTAACAATTGAGATAAATATTCAAAATAAACAAATACTTAGTATAAAATACAAAAAAAAATTTGATACGGATGCATCTTGTTATTTCAAATTTCTTTATTAAATCTAGAATATCCCTAATTCATTGCATGCAAAAATATTAACAATTGAGATAAATATTCAAAATAAACAAATACCTAGTATAAAATACAAAAAAAGTTTTAATTTATTCAAAAATTAAAAGAAAGCATTTATTACTTTAGCTGTTTGGTTTGAATAGGCCTATATTTTTTTCCACTTTTCGATATTAAATTGGAAAAATATTCTCAGATTGCGTCAATGTTATTACGGTTTTTAATCAGGTTGTTTATAAGACTATACTAACATTGGGAATATTTGATAAGAAGCGAAATGAAGTGCATTACATAAATAAGGAATAACATTGACAAGACAATACACGTATTTTTCTCCAGCAAGAGAATACTAGATCAGCTTAAATGACTTTTATCACTCAAAGCATCTTTTTTCTAATATTGTCTTTTGAATAACAATTCGCTTCCAAAAACTTTCAAAATGTTAGTTGAATAAAATTTTTGGTATTGTTTTCTTTTGACGTATGGCTGTTTTGTCACGCGTGTTTTGACCTCGGAAAATTGAGGTTAGGGTAATAAATATTCCACCGCATTTTTCTCTCTGTCCATTTACAAGAAAACATGGATATTTTTATAAATTCCCTTTTTATCTAAACAGAGTGGGAGATTAAATTTGCCAGCTTTCTTCTGATTCTGATAAATATAAAAGAAATGGAATTCGTAGCTTATGAAAATAGATCTTTTCGATACCCTTAAGTATTGAAGAGTTTATATTCCAGACTTATATATAGCAGTTTTCAATACTTTAAAATCTGTTTCTGAAACCTTTACATATGGAAATTTACAAAAGTGGAAATTTTTTCATTCAACCAAATTTTTATCTCTATAAATATATATATATATATATATATATGTGTGTGTGTGTGTGTGTGTTTGTGTTATCTAAGAAGAAGTAGTGATACAATAATTTGTTTCAAGATAGTGCAATCCGTTTAGGAGTCAATCTCCCGCAGAGAGTGTCTTTAGCATTATATACATTCATATAATTTATATGATGATATATATATATATATATATATTATTATTAATTCCTCTTGTAGACACTAGAGGAATCGTGATCAGTATATAGCATCGATTTCTCATTAACATGGTGGATTATGTTGACAATCCACTTCCATCTGTTGTACCAACTGATTTTATCTGAATTTGAATACAGACTTTTGTCTGTTTCGCCAGATGGTGCCTGGTTTGACTTAGATTTATCCATCGTCTTCAGTCATATAATAATTATTTTTATAAAGTAAATACGGGAAAAAAGATGTTATGTTTTATTTTCGGGAATATTTTTATCCCAGGAAAAAATAAAAAAATAAAGTATCTTCTTTTCTGTGGAAAATAAGACACATCCTTAGGCTATTCTACTAACAATTCTAAGTCTCAGGTGTCGTTAAATTTCATATTTTCCTTCTAAAATTGCATTTTTCTTTAATGCAAATTTTCTTGTATGATCTAAAAGGAATTATGTGTTACGTTTACTTTGTATTCTTGTTCGAGATTTTTATGAAAAATGCATTTTTCTTTTGTTGGTTGTATCAACATTGTCTCAATCTTTTTGACTTTATCTATCTTTACCAGGGTGTTTCATTCTCGCATGAGATCAGAAAATGAAGACGAATTGTTTCAGCGTGTCGGTCAACATACTTACTTTCTCCCACAAGGCGCTGTAGAGGCAGAGAATTTGAAGAGACCACAAAAATTGGATTTATGGGTAAGTTACGAGCGTGAAAATAAATAAATGTATATAGTAAGATTATTATTATTACATTCTAAATACGTTATATTTCAAACTAAACATAAAATGTATATACTCATACGACAAAGTGCAGCTGGCATAATTTTAATGCGTTGTATCGTAGGATAGTTACTATAATTAGATTTGAACTACTTGAGTGGTGTGCAATCATTGCCAGGAAAATTACTGCTTTTCATCTAGCTAACTGAAGAAGAATTGTCTCGATTTCTGACAGGGACTAATTTCCTTTATCCTTTACTAGGATTACCTGCATTTCTGATGAAAGCTCGTTTCTTACAAGTAAAGCCAATTGTAATGAATCGCAACTGGGATCAAATGTAACTGTTCTCTAGTGCGGTATCAATAAAAGTAATCAGCATTGATCGATATCGTTCTAACAGGAGTATTTAAAACCATAAAAACATTTAAAATGTTAATTTAATCCTAAAACGCGTCTCGGTTAACCAGCTACATTGGCTTTAGCAACTGGAAAAATTAATAAAGATACATTTTTCTATACTTCGTGTTTGTGCTTTTTTTCTAGGTTATTCGAGGTCACGTTATTCCTGAACATGTTCTCTTCACTAGAACCATGGGAAGAAAAGCTTACCATTCTGAAGCTTACCAAAGAAACTTAAAAGTAACACTTTCTCTAGTAAACAGAACTAACGAAAACGACGATGGATATACTCGTAAGTTTGATTTTGTCTCACTGAATTATGAGAGTTTAATTTGACAGTCGAAATGAGTTTCGAGTAAGAGTTAAACTCATTTGACGTTAAGAGACTTTTGACATGTTTAATTGTTATATCGAGTGATTTATTAAAGCTAACATTACATTAGAATATATTATTAATTTTTGCAGTTTACGTACAGAGTAACACCATCCAAAGTGATGCCACTCATAGCAAAGGTGTTGTTTCCTCTAAGATACTTCGTGCTAACATTCCAGTAGCCAATGGGGTAGTTCATATTATTGAAGTACCGCTAATGATAATCGAAAAATCCATTTGGGATATTTTAGAGGAAGAGAAAGATCATAGGCTATCGTTAAGTTTCTCGAACATTTATTATTATTACCTTTTAATATTTTTATAATAAAATAAACTAACTCTTATCTTTTCTGTTTAGGAAATTCTATAATTTAATCCACGGCCAGGATAAATTTATCGAAAAATTACAAAGCAGCTTACCAGTAAAGACATTGTTTGTACCGAGTAACGATGCCATTAATAGTATTAATCCTGAGAAATTTACAATGCTAAAAGAAAACAGTACAGAATTTGAAAATGTAATTTTATATTTTTGAATTAATTTTGACTTTATTTAATATTTTAAAACTTATTTTTTAACTTATCTAAATTATCCTCGAATTGTTTGCAGATTCGTTTAAGTTCAGCCAATAACCGAGTGGTTGAATATTTTAAAAGTATATTATAAAAAATTACGTAATTTTAACAGTTTAAATGAAGTTTTAAAATAATATTTTCAGCTTTTAGATTTGCATTTAGTATTTAAGTCTATATCCGTAGAAGAAGTTTTGACCAAACAGATTGAGGAAGAACGTAGTTTTGATAATCGGAGAGGATTATATTTTCGTGTGGTCGGAGATAGAAATAAAAGTAAGTATCTATAAACGTATAAAAAAATAATTGGAACGGAATATTTATAGATAGATTTTATATAGATCAAACGCTTACTGTGGAGGGAGGGGGTGTTAATGCCACTGTCATCGAAGCGGATATCGGAGCCACAAATGGAATGGTGCACATCATAAATAGGGTCCTAGGCATGCCTTCTATGACTGTTTACGAAAAATTGGAATCTGATCCGGATCTCAGGTAAACTTATCTGAAAGTACTTCCAATCCCGAATAATTTCTACTCTTAATCTTTTGAACACACATGACTTACTTTCAAGATAAGTTTTTTATTATTATTATTATTATTTCCTCTCTTTCGTTTGGAGTGAGAGTGGCTTAAAGAGGATTAATTTGATAAAGTTATCGAGGAGAATTGGATAACGGTCGGTTTTTAATTTTTTTAGTATTAAATGCCAAAAAAAACATTACAAACATTTGTTTAAAATTGAGTTTCTTGATCAAGAGATTTTCGATTAGTTGTGAATGATATAATCGATTTTCATATGATTATGACACGTTAAGTTATCGATTTTAAATTCCCTTTTTTCATATGCGTATAAAATTTTATAAATATTAACTTTTGAAAAGTTTAGTGCTATGTTTACAAGTTAAAAGTTCTGATTTTTATGTTCAGAATAACGTTTAATGTAAGTCAGCTGGATGATTGGAACTGGCAACTGATGGATAAAACCAAACAATTTACATTCTTTTGTCCTGGTGAAGAAGCTTGGAAATATATGTCCAAAGAAATGCCAACTGCTTATAAACAAATGAGAATGTCTGATTTTCCACATCACGTCCATAAAGTAATAAAACAGATTTATAAAATTTCATTACTTTAATGCTTTCGAACACTAAGAAAATTTTTCTTCTCTAGATACTCGATCGACATCTGATAATAGGAGAAGAGTTATCCACTCAAGAACTTGTGAATCGCGGAGAAATTCAAATGATTCACGGAATTTTTAAAGTCGAACAGCAAAGTAGTAAGTATAACTGTGTTAGAATTAGACTAAAAACAGTATTCAGAATGTTCTAACTGAGTTTATTTCAGTTAATGTCACTACCGTTGAGTGGGAAGGAGAGAGGGCTCGCATCATTAAGTCTAATGTCCAAGCAACTAATGGTGTGATCCATGTGATCGATCGAGTAATGATGAAGAAACGTGATTTAAAGAAAGGAATAGCAAACATTAATGCAGCTGGCCATGTGTTAATAAGTATATGTCTACTGACTGCATTTATGTTATTTTAGACCATCAACACTGCCGTGTACCACAAAGACCAACTGATAAAAGCTGATTACCCGGTGTCCCTCAACCTGACCACGTCATCTAAGGGGACACTGGTACTCCTAGCAGTCGGAGCCAATAAAAAAAGAAAAATAATAATAGGCTCTGCTAAAGGACTACAGATCCTAGAATGTGTACATATTACCTCACAGTAATCGACCATAGTTGCTCCTGTCACTGTAGATACAGCTTGACAACTGTCAACGATGGTGGCTCCCCAAAAGTTCAGATTCGGTACTTGCCGCCATCTTGTATTGTGTGCTTCATGGCGTGTCGTAAATTTAATCTCTTTGACCCAATTCATGCTGTTCCTATGCGTTGTTTCTATTATGTTCTGTTCATTCTTCGATAATAAAAGAAAAAAAAGTAAAATGATGTGATGCCCTTACGGTGAATTTGGGCATAATGTATGTATTATTAACCATTTGTATTTTAAAAAACAAAAATCAGTGAGATTATTATCAAGAGACGACAGCATTGTTGCTTCAATATCGATGTCGCCATTTTAGAATTAGGAGATATCTGTACGACAAAAGCCACACACACACAGAATAGTCAAAAGTATGTAGTTAGAAATTTGACCACAAAATGTAGGCTTCAGAAATTTAGTTTAAAAAACATCAATAATCACCATCCATGAGTATATTTCTTACGTTTTATGAATGTTAAACGGTTTTACGGGAAAAAACTTATTTTATCTTCACAGATATCTCCACATTTTTTCTTGAAAGTTTATCTTTTTGATCATTCTACTGGCAATTTATATTATTCTGAAAGCTCGTGTAGTGTCGTGATAAAGAAAAAGCACGTTTCAATCGAATCATTTTGGCTATTATAAAAAAATAAAAATAAAGAGAAAAAGAATTGTCGTAATATAATCGATAATATATTTCTTCAGCTATATGTGCATGGTCTGAACCCACCACACGTTTACACTTTTCACATGGCAGTATTCAAGTATCACCTTATGTTTCATCAATTCCCAAACAACGATATCAAAATTTTTCTGTAGATATATGTGTTTTTGAATGCTTTTTTAAATTAATGCTATGTGTAAATATACTTTGATCGAGTTTAGCTTGTGTTCCGGAGGTGCGATATTCACGCAAAAAATAAAAATAAAAAATGCGCGTAACTCGCCCATAATATGAGGCCTTATGACACCTCATTTGCTTCCTGGGTACCAGTATTGGCATTTCCCTCATACGAATTTATGTTTTTCGATTTAAATGTGTGTTTCATGAGTTTTTCTGGTACTCGAAATTAGCTGATTAAATTTGTAATAATCTGAGAGTCAAAATAAAAAAGCACTTTGTGCGTATATCAGTGTTGGTTGTGCCTTTTAGCACTCGAAAAAAATATATATGAGAGTATTCTGTTTATATATCTGTCTATATATATATAAATATATATAAATATATAAAATAATCTCACTGAATTCAAAACAAATTAAGTTATTTGGCAATAAATGAAAAAGAAAAAAAAATACTTAATTTATGTAAAGAGTATTATTTAATTGAGTACTGTAATAATTAGAAACTAGTTTTTATTTTTTGAATAAATTTCACTCAGTAATGCTGTATAACAACATGAAAATTTTCATATCTTCAGAAATGAACACTTTCTCCACGTTCATAACTGTTACTTTCGTAAGAATATTTACATTTTCGTACGGTTTAAAAAAATAAAAATTGTTGTGCTAAATGGAAACTGATACAAGAAATCTCGAACATGAATCTGTGTTTTTTTCATAAATATAACACATTATAAAGGTTATTTGCTATTTTTAAGGAAGATCAACCAAAATAAAACCGCTATATACAGAAATTTAAACGACATATCAAACTTTTTTTATAAAAAAAAAAAAGAATTGGCTGAAGTTACTTAGATCTTTTCGAGAAAATCATAGGAACAGCTGTTTTTTATGGGAGTTTTAAATGTGTTTCTAGAATTAAAAAAAAAAATAACTAAAAATTTGGCATTAATAAAAAAAGTTTATCTTAAGAAACTTATGTGGAGTCTTTGAGAACTTTAACATGCTATGACTCTTCATGAGAATCAGAATGTGGCAACTAACTAAAAAAATAAATAAAAATGTCATAATGAAATAATTTTAAATAAAAAAATATTATACTCGTATGATTTTTATATCATTATACGTTTAAAATATTCTCGGTTTGTTCAAATTTAATGCAAAACTGGTATTTTATTCAGTAGAGAATTACACAAAATGTTATTTATGAAATAATGATCTTGTTATTATAATTGCAGAAATAATTATTTTTCCTCTTCCACGAAATGTTAACCATCATCAAACAAAACTCCAAGGTAATTCAAACAAACCCAATTAAAAATGACGAAAACGAATTATTTTAATTTTCTTCTGTCTTGTAAAATAACAAAATTTAATTTTCTTTAATTAGTTCAGTTTGATTTTCAATAATTAATATTTAAATTACAAATGACTAAAACATTAATCTATTAAAATTGTAGAACTTCCAAACAAACTTGGATTATAAAAAGAAGGAAAAAAATTCTGCTTCATTATTTCTAACGATAAAAAAAATTCAGAAAATGATGAGACAAGTTTCAAATAAAAAAATTATAGTAATAAAATTGAAAAGTGGGTAAATAATATATATATATTTTTACACACAGTAAACATATTCGCATTTACAGATATTTTAACTAAAAACAGTAGAGATAAATTTTATGTTCTTTGATTTTTAATCAAATTAGAAACTCGTTGAATCAAATTTTTAAAGAAATTCTGGCTTTCGGTGTAATGAAATTTCCTTTTTGCCTTCGGGATAGAAATGAAGAAAGTAAATTCAACAAAGGAAAAGAAAAGAAAAAAAAGGAGTTTAAAGAATGACTGAAGTTTTCAATAACACCCAGAAAAATATAAAATATCATAAAGCAAACTGTATCAATTCGAAGAGTTAACTTAGTTTTTTTTTTTTAAATGAAACATTTGTTATTTTGTTTACGTTTTTCTTTTACATTTTTTAAATAAAATATTTACTAAAATGATATACCTTTCAATGAAGTTGATTAGTGTTTTAAAAATCACAGTTAATTAAAGAAGGATTTTTGCCAATTAATAGTTTTGCTCTTGAATTAGTTATTCTCTAAATGAGTAAATAAATAAATTTAAAAGAAAATAAAATATTTAATTTTCTAAATGTTTTGATATACAAAATGAACTTGCTTTGTACAAAAATTTTCGTTTTCAATTAAGAGAACACGAAAAAAAAGGAAATTTATTATCTTCAAATGTTTGAGATAAGTAAACAGACGAGATGCAAAGGATAGGATAGGATTGATGCATGATATGAAAAAAAAGAAACACATTTTATTAAGAAAACAAGAGAGAAAGAAATGTTTTATGGTCTATTGAACTGTAAAAAGTAAACGGAGTCCATGGTGCATTGATATTTGACGAATGTGATGAATGCTAAGAAGAAAATATACGATGCAATTCCAACAAAAATAGGAAGCAATCTCCTGTGGAGAAAGAATATAACTTAAAGATGTCCAACGTTGATAGGTGTTTTGCTTGGTTGAGGTTACTACAGATATCGAAAAAAATATCTCTAAAATTAAAGATTTTTCACTATATTATCGACTCATCTTTATGCACGATGCAATTAGAAGAAACGTAATTTTCAAACGTATGCATAAAACCTGAAAGAAAAGGTATCCCCTAGAGTAAAAACAATGAAATCTCAAAGAAATTGCCAAGAAAATCGGTTTTAAATTGACTGTCAAAAGTGAAAACATTTTTTAACAAATGATATACTTTTTGAATTCAAGTTTACTGTATATGACAATGAGATATTTCTTCTTTTGAATTTTTCTGCAATAATTTATGTGCATATTTGCGCCGAAAAAATTATTATATGAAAAATTATGCGAATCACAATAAGTCGAGAGGAAATTAAAAAAAATATATTTATTATGTACGAATGGCTCATATATAAAATTGGATGGCAGGAAAGTAATATGGGAAGACATAATTAATATATTAATTTTATTTATCGTCAACTGCTACTGTTAAGAAATTAAGTGCTGGACTTTTCATATATGTTTTAATATATTAATCAATGTGTTGAAAAGAAAACAAACTTTAAATCCAGTTGTTGAATGTTTATTTGGTTAGAAGGAAGATTATTAGACAGAAAGTTAATGAAAATTTAATTTATTTAACAGAATTAATTATTTACCAGAAAGTTAAAAGGATATTAAATAATTACACAAAAGCAAAACTCGCGAACAAAATAATTTATTCTGTAAATGATAAATATTTTAAAGCACATTAATTAACTTTTTTGATCTTAAAAATGCTTTTAATATAAATTTATGATAGAAGTAATCAACGAAAACTTGCAAATATTTTATTAAATAAATAAAAGAATTTCGACTGAATAACAAGATTAAATACAATAAATCACAAAAATAATCTATAAATTATTGAAATAAAAACATTTTTGGCTAATTCATCATTGTTAATAATAATAATAAAGAGTTTAATATATAAATGCAAAACGTAATTATTTAAAAAAACTCGCTTTTGCTAACAAAAAATAATAAACTTACATTGTTGTATTTCATATGTTAACATTCTATTTAAATGTAAAATTTCTATTGAAATTTCAATATATACATGAAAAGAATGGGGGAAATTTTTTCTCTTCAAATAAATTTAAAAATTGATTTAACATCTTTCGAATTTGTTCGTTTGAGGTAAAGCCACATTTAAGGGGGGAAATAGACACATTAAATTGCATTTTTATTTTATTTTTTGAAATGGACGGGAAAAGCTGAAAAAATACAATTTATTTTATTATCAGTTTCACGACAATTTACTTTTTATGACTTTTTTTATAGGGAAATAAACACAAATGTATTATTTATATATTTCAGTTTCGAAAAAGCGAGTTGCATTTTTTATTTTTATTTTTCTCTCGAATTTTGTTTATATGAACACAAAATATGAAAATATTTTAAAAATAGTTTAAATAACTTCGCTTTACGAACGATGCTTCGGTTCACAAACACACACACATGGAGTGCATGGAGCGCATGTGACTCGCGGAGATTCTGACCAGACTAAAACTGGTTTGAGCAGGTAGATTAGCATATGGTAGATGATTTATGGCTATTTTTTCGAATATTATTCAGTTTCCTTAAACTTTTAGAACCATAAACATTAGTTTTTAAAAATAGTTTAAATAAATAATAATTTAAAATTTCATTTTCTTAAACTATTTTATTCTAATAAAATTTGGAAGATTAAGAGCTCCATAAAGAAAGAGAAGAAAAATTGAATTTTTTTTTTTTTATTAAATAAATTCCAAAAAAAATCATTTTGCAAAAGATGCAATTTATAAATGTTACCTTTTATATATACGAGTACTCGTATATATAAAATAAAAAATAAAATAAACAGAAAACACGAAAATAAACAAACCCGCATCCATCTATTCAATATAACCTGGCTAATGGTTAAAAATAACTAGAAAAGTTTGTGGGAGTTAGTAACCAAAATAAATAAAAAAATCTGAAGTTTCGATAACAAGCCTAAGCATGACTTCGAATCGAACTGATAACAAATCTGTTGAGGTATCGAATGGCAGAGTTTGCAGTTAAAAATTGTAGGGGAAAAAAAAGCGTAGATACCCTTTTTTGATAATTTTTCTTTTATTTCGTTAGGAGAGAAAACTTTAAAGAATTGACGGTTTAAAGAATGCTAGTCAAATTTAGGAGTAATTTTAGAATAATTTAAGTTATGCATTAAAATTTATCAGTATACGAATTTGTGCAGTAAAACACATTTTATTTGCTTTAATGCTATAAATCTGAACGCAAGACCACATTACACACAATGCTACTTCTATATTTATTTATAAATTGCCAAATAGATTATACGGGTCTACTTACCAGTATAAAAATAAGAAATTTTATCGTTTAAACGTGCTAACTAATGCAAATGAACACTAAACGTACTTATTAACGAGTGAAAATGTAATAAAATTGATAAAAAAATCTACCTAAATATTAAAACAAGCAATATTTTTTATTATTATTTGTTTAAAAATGGGTTTTTATGTATAGGAAACTAAAGATAAGTAAGCAAAAATATACTTTTTATAACAAAGCAATAAATGTCTATACTAGTGATCTACTGCCGAGTTTGTTTATTTGTGAACATTTTTAACATAGAGAAATTTTAGTTATGTTGTACGCTATCAGTAGACTATATCGCACAAAGCATCGGGAGGATGTGGGCTGGACGAGCGCCAATGGAGTTGTATATCATTGTTTCATATATATCAAATTCTTTGCTTGATATACATTTGCAACAGGATGGGTCTACGAGTGAATCCACTATACCATGGAATGGATTCAAGTCACATCATGAGCATTAAAAAATATTGAATTGATTTATTCACTTCCACGATAACGCCCTTCTAAAATTGGGTAGTTTACACGAATAAAATAAAAACTACACAAATACTGTAAAAAATTAGTGAAAAATCTACGTTTATATAGTCGGCTTTTATGTGATGATGAATCAATAAAATTATTAATTTATTATTCTTCTTCTTAATTATAATGAACACATGTCAGTTCTATGTTTAGCTTTCAAGATACATTAAAACTCATATTACTCATGGGCGTTATGTTCCCGAAACTGCTACAATAATAACAAAAGCAAAGTTTATAAATTTTCATTACTGTAGACACTATTTTAAGAATAAAACATTGACCATGCATTAAAGCTTACAATCTACATCAATACAAATTATAGCAATAAAATTCTTAAATAACTTTCTATTAAAATAAATATAACTTTTACATTTAAAACAATTTCCCCATGCAAATTAAAAATTTTATATTAAAACACAAATTTTAATTTCTATTCAAGATATTAAAAATAATAATAATAAAAAACTTTTAAACTGACTTCAATTTAAATAACGAGAGTGAAATACATTTACTGGTATTTAAGCGATGAGTAGAAGAGAGAGAGAGCTCATATCATACAAATTTCAAAACCTACAAATGAAACTTTATTATGATGGACGTCGGTGGTTTAACATGTCATGACTTCTGTAAATATTACGAATCATTATAAATATATCAAAACTTTGTAACTAAATCGTTAAATGTTTGTTTATCATTCATTAAGTTAAATTGCTTTTAAGAGTAAACAGTCTAATCTTCGGCAAATCGTCATTTTTCATAATTTAGATAGCAGATGATGTAAGAGATATTTATCTTATATTAATAACATAAAATAATGGAAAAGATGGCTAATGTGTGATAATAAAATATCTTAATGTTTCCTCATTTAAAATTATACATTTATGCTGTAAGTGCTACAAATGAAAATCGATAAATTCAATTTTCGTAAAGGTACGTTTTACTGTTATTCTACGGTTCCGATGATATATTTAAAACATATCCCTCTCATGATTTGTGTCATTTTTATGCACAGAAGTAAAAACTAGAAATATCTTCTAATTTAAATATATTTTTTAGCAAAACTGTCAGGAAAGAGAGAGCTTTAAATATTGCTAGTATTAATTCCGCGGACATTCATAGAGACAGATTTTCTATGTGGAAAATTTTAGTTTCGGTCCAAAAGACGAAACCCAGTTTTTCTCAAAAAACTTTATCTATTTTATAGTTCATGTTTGTTTTATTATTTAGTAGTCACTGCTTTATGAAAGCTTTAAATGCGTAAATGTTTAAATTTTCCAAAAAAACAAGAAAGGATTGAAATTTAGATACAGTGCCATGAAATAAAATGAAATATTTCGTAATATTTTTTTCGAAATGTCTATCGAAAAATAAATCAAAATTACGATTAACGAATTTAAGCATGTATAGTATTTATTATTTATTATTAGGAATAAAATAAAATTATAGTTATTAAAGAGATACAGAGAGTAAACATGACCTTATATTCTTCAATTCTTTACATCCCTCCTTTTAACAGTGTAAATAAAACAAATTTGAGTAAAGTTTTAGCCAGAATAAAATATATTATATAAAAATCCTTTCAAACAAGACAAATAATTTTAAATATATACAATTTTAAAATTTCGAATGCTGCCATCTTGTGATGGGAATATTGCTAGCAAGATTAAAAAATTAGCAGTTGTATATCTAGTATAAAAAAAACAATGACTATAAAATTTGAATATTTTACGATAATTTGTTCTCGAGATATTTTATGGATGACCTGGCAGATACAGATGGAAAAATTAACTACGTAAAGACCATTATTGTTATTATATACACATTTAGTATCTAAAATCCTTTCAAATAACAATAATGTCATTCATGTGCGATAAATAATTTTAAGATATAACGGCGTTTTAATGAATCGGTCTCCATGTTGTGACGAGAACATTTAACACATTCAAAATTAATGTGCATATACTAACGATAATAAAGAATGATCACCTAAAATTTAAGTGCTCTGCAATATTTCGTTCTCGAGATATATTTATGACTTTCGGTCAACCGCGGATCCAGAAAAAAATTTTAGAAAGCTGAAAAATAAAATACCTTTAAAGATATGTTTATATTTAAATTATAAATGATATATTAAAAATTTTTATAATATATTTAAAAGGGCCTCACTAGCCCCCTGAAAATCCTCTGCTATTTGGATAAACGTACACACAACCAAAGTGAATATATGTAACAAATTCTTTGTAAAAATGCCTTAAAAAAGAAATTCGACATAATATTTTACTGTTTATATTTTATAATTTCTTACTTTACTATCGACAATGAACAAGATTTATTCTGAAAATTAAGAATCTGATATATTTAACGATTAATAAAATAAAATATTACTTTATAAGATTCTGTATCTCTTTGGGAATCTAATTGTTCCAACTAACCCCGTTCCATATATCAACACAACTTCACATATAAGGTATGTTAAGCTACTTTACTTACATGAATTTACTTGAAATCTTGGGATTAATGTTTTAAATATATGAATTCAATAATATATATATATAAATCAATTTTAAATAATGTGTCACTCTACAGTTAAACAGAAAATCATCAAAACTTCATATCATACAGATAGCCATATTCTGTATTAAAAATAATAGAAATTCATTTAAATTAATATAAAAAAATCCGTTCTGAAGATCATTCAATGCATATTCTGCAATAAAAGTACTGTGTATATCATTTTTAAATTTGATGTAAACTAGTTGGTCATCTCAGTTTTTAATTATTTTTATTTATCTTAGAAACAAAATATATTAAATTTTTAAATTTAAAAGTTGAATTTTTGCCTTCATACCTTATTTCTGCATTCCAATATGACTGAATACTCAACACTAGTCACAATTTCCTCTCTTCCTTTTTCACCCTAGTTGCTAAGCAACCTAACTCTCATCAGGGCAAAGAAGACAAACATATCATCCAGTTTAATATATATTCAATTTGGCAAAGAAATGTTTTTATGCAAATAGTTTGAAATTCAACGACTCAGATACGAAAGAATTTTTTTTACTCATTCTTTTTTAACCAATGAAAAAATTTCGCATGAGGTTTGTTTAATCAGAAGTGAAGAAGTACTTTGAATCTATCAAAACTTCCTTTCAGCTTTTATATATATATATAGACATAGCTTATATCTTTTCTGAACTTTTTTCATTCTTTTCGTCATAAAAACTTTGTTTCTTCGTTCAGGTAGTATTAACACTCCAAACAGAAATTTCCTAAACTAAGTTCAGATTACTATCTATCCCAGTTCATCACAAAAATCGCTAAATCCCTTGAGCCACTTGGAAAAATTCTAAGGATGTTATATTGCATTACTTTACCTTAACTTACTTTACTCGCACTATCGTATTTCCTCTAATATCACCTTTCTACATAGTTTCAGAAATAATACAATAAACATTACAACTATATTAACGCAGTTGAACTCTTCTAATCAATAATAATGCAAAATTTCCACTTCATCGAGTAGGAAAATCATTTAAGTTCATACATTTTTGACTTCAAATTGATAAATCTGCAAAAATATAATAATAATATATAACTTTCATTTTAACTTTACGACGATTGGTTAAATCGTATTAATTTATATTCAAATTAACCAATAAACAAAAGAATTTTAAAATTCAAGTCATTCTCGATGTTAAATAGTCCATTAAAAATAATAACGGTCTAATTTGAATTCAAATCTACCAATAGATAATAAAAGATTGAATTTGTTACATTTCTTCAATTCCAATTGATAAAAACTTTTAATCACGTTTGAGTTAAAAGAATTTAAAAATAATGATGAAGTTACACAAAATAATTAAATAAAAAATTTGCTTTTATTTTATTTTATTTTTTTAATTTTTTCTATTGATGTATTGTTTCAGCATATAAAAACAGAATTTATTTTTTTTTTTGTATTTTCCATAATTAAAAGTTTACATTTTAATGCCTGAGGATATTTTTGTTCTCTCTAATAGTATTTGTGCGAAAAGACGATCGTCTTACGTTAAAGGATCTAGGAGAGAATATCCAGATACAGGCTTATAATGAGACTTGACGTGTAATTAAAATTTAGTGCTCACATCAATTAATCTCCTTAAGCAGATTAGAAGAAAAAAGTTCAGTTCCTTCCTTTTTTTCTATCAAATTCCATCTAATTCAACGTTTTGCTATTTGGTAATTCTGTTGATATCGAAAAAGGCAACAAACCTATCAGTTTTAATACTTTTGATTAGAAATTTTAAAAATGCTTTCAATTTAAAACCCGTGTCCCAAGGGCATTTTATCTGCTGGTCTTTTTGTGTCAATATTAGATAAAAAAAAATCCACCACAAGAAGAAAAAATACAAAAAAAAACTTCAAATAGGTCAAACTGATATCCTTGACCTTTCGAATCTTATACTTTCTTCATTTTTATAAAAGTGAACAAAGTGAATGCAAGAGGAACAAAACTTTTGTTCTCTCCAGTTCACTTATAAAATTAATTTTTAAGCTTAAATTTCATGAATTATGGCAAAATAAACTAATTACTAGACTTTATATGAAATATATGGTGTAATTGTAAAATATTTAATTATGCTTTTCGCCGTCTTTATTAATTGCCAACTAGTATCAGGCACGCTCAATTAATTAAGTACCAGGCTTTCATAAGGCATGGCTGTTGTTTACTCTAAGGCGCGCAACTATCTAAAATGTAAATAAGTACAGTAATTATTTATTAATCTGACTTTAAACATAGTTTGCAGCTTAGTTTCTCTCTGGATACATTATATGATACTGCTACTGTTATTAAATGTTTCAAAAGCAGTTTGGAAATTTTGTTTGGATATTAATTTTCAGAATTAAATTTTTTTTTATAGTGTTTGTAGCTTATAATAATAATGGTAATATATTTTGAAAATTTATTAAAAAATAAGAAATTTCGTAATTTTATAACTGTTAAGATTAGTGATTTTTTTATAAAAAGAAACATATTTTCATATTTCGTAATTTAATATTTCGTATTAAATCTTTATTTTCAACTGGTAAATAAATAAATAAGTAATACTCTAGTATATGAAATAGGAGAAACTTGAGATTATTCAATAATTCAGTCTGGAAATATATATATATATAAAAAGAGAGAGGTTGAAAGAAGCAAGTCGAATACTTTTTTACCTCAAGGCAAAAATGTCGCAACAGTAACGACAGATAAGACTTTTTAAAAACTTTTCTTCCAAAGTCAACAACAGAAATTTCCTATTACGTAGGAAATATTTTACGGCGACTCAAATTTCAAATAAATTTTGTAGACTTAAATTTCTGTGAATATTAAAAAATGTAGATATAAAGATAAATTTTTTTTAGATTCATAAAAATATCTCATTTCTATCTTCGCATTGATATATATGTTAACTAATTTTAGTAAAAATAAAATAAAAAATCAGGCTGTCTAGATTAAACTCGATATATTTTTTTCAAATGGGACAAAACAATAGCAACACTTTTTCCGTGTTATAAAAATATCAGTTTTATCTTTACCGTCTTTCGGAAATTTTGGTATTGAATGCAGAAGTTTGAAAGAACAACTTGAAGTTTTGATATTGAATCTCCTGTGCCCTCTCTATTTTTAAAGTAAGGAGCAGAAGGTTCAATATCTATATTATTCCCACATCTCCCTTTCTAACAGATTTCGTTGGAGTGAACAAGGACGGAGAAATCTGAATTTATAAAAATAAAGCACATTCTTCGGGATTCAGGAAATATGCTGCGACATGAGACATCTTTCCAATCCCCAGAGAGAATAATTCTACTGATTATTGATAAAGTTGAATACATTAGTGACCACTTATATATTAATATTTTAGCAGATATGCATTTTATTTTTTTTGAGTTGCTATAAATAGAAAAGAAATCTACTTGATACCATCAGTCAACGGTTGTTTTTCTGTTGGTTGTTTGCTCGATGGAAAAGTGGTCGCTTGAGGGTAGTAAATGTGGCAGATGCTGGTGATGGATTTGGTACTTTTATCTTCCCTACATAACATTGTCTCAGTGGACAAAATTGTTTGTTTAAACTGCGTAAAAGAAGTGGACGTATTATCATCCGTTTGAAAGATACTTTACGATGTTTCCGATCCTATCATTTTGTTCACAGCAACATCACGCAAATGCGGCATAATCCGATAAGAAATTATGCCTAATGATTAATATATATTTATATATCGAATTTAATCATTAAGCATACATTTTAATAGAAAATAGTATTTTCTAAACGAAAATGTGAAATTCGAAACAAAAACAGGTTTAAATGTGAAAAATACAAGTTTGGAATTGTTACGTTGCAATTTCATTATTACGTCACGAATATTGTTTCATGCAAACTATTTTATTATATGAAACTATCGATGATTGTTTACATTTATGTGAAAATTTTTTAAAAAATTATAATTTTGCTCGTATCAAAAATTAAAACAAATAAAAAAACTCTAAACAGTAACAAAGAGAATAAATTTATAAACATTTTTTTTATAAAATGTTATCTGTGATGGTATCAATTCTTTGTTATCATAGAAAACTTCAATATAAAAACAATCCAAGTTACGGATTACAAAAGCTTATTTTGATCCTCATAGGATAAAAATAAGATTTGGAACAGTCAAGGAAATATCTGTTCAATTTACTAACTCCGTTGTTTTCTGTGTATTTTTTGATAAAAGCAATTATCTTTAGATAATCGTTTTATTTTTTAAAGATTAGAAAATATACAGCAAAAAGATATTTTAATTATGAAATTCACTTTTTAACACTTAAAAGAACAAAAAAAAAAATTAGATCATTTTAGCATCCCGTAAAAGCCAAGTTCATTAGATGCAACTTGATAGAATTTCACAATATTTTTTTATTAGTATAAAAGTTAATGGTTTTTAGGGAACTTCGGTGAAAGAATAAAAATATCTCATTTTTCTTTATTCTATATCATTTGAATTTTACAAATTTTGCATTTATAATTTAAAGTTTTTACACATTCAATAGAAACTGTTGAATACATAAAACTTTCATTAATTAAGTTATTGCTACGGTTGAGAGATGGCATTAAAAAATTATTTTATTATTCTAAAAAAAATCTATCGATTTTCACTATTGGCAGACAGAATGAATGAATTATTAAGAATATTTAAACAGATGGATACGGAGTTATGACGAGAAGAAGCTGATCAATCAAAAAAGTATGAAGGTAAGATAGATCGGCTAGAGAAAATGCTGGAAGATTGATAAAACAATGGAAATAATCCAAAGTAAATTGAAAGAGGCTAATCCAAGTGGCTAACGTCTAGCTTATCTAGAAGGTTATCCAATCCAATTTTTCTACTGCAATGGAAATTGCTGTCCTCTCTACTTAAGACGATCAATCTCTTTGTAGTGTGCAAAAAAATCTGTATTTTGAGGTGATCGTGGCTGTCAACAGATGAACCGATACAAAACCGTGACTCTTGACTGAAAGCATTAAGAAATTTTGCAAATTCTCGTATTAAATTATTAAAGACTATCGCGCAAATATAATTTGTAGTCCGCTTGCAAATAATAATTATTAACGATTTAAGTTTGAATACATTCACAGCAATTTTAGATTCTGACAAGGATATTTAAGAGTAATATTAAAAAGTTTAATTCAATATTAAAGCCCCGAACAGTGAAAGCTTTTGATGATGTTATGCAAAATTTATATTAGGCTTACTCATATATTATAAAATTTGAGGCAAAACGTAGAATTAAAATTATTTAAAATGTCAAAATTTTTATGATTTAATTCTTCATTTAGAACCAGAAACACTTTTATAAAGACATCAAATTGTTCGGCTGATAAAAAGGCAACAAAATCATATTTTTATGGTTAAATTTTGTGAAACTGAAATACAAAGTAAGATATCTTTACTAAAGTTTTAAAATAAATAAAAAAAAATTGAAGATTGATAAGATTTTGGAAACTTAAGTTAGAACTGTCATTTGTAGAAATTAAGCCGTGAAAGATGTTGCTACTTTTCTCATTTTTTATCGATATGGAGATTATAGGATGAGTTCATTCTTTGATATTTCATCAATAATTTAGGAATAGTTTTGAATTAAAGATATAAGAGAAGATTATTGATCAGAACGACATTCTATTCTGATAAGATCATTCTGAATTCTTATTATTAAATAATAAATGCAATTTGATTAAAATTAGATTATAAAGAAGCAAATGTTATAATCTTTAATTTCTGTGATTCCTATTAGATTAAATATTAAGGACTTAATAACGATTAACTTAGAAATTCGTTTAATTCATAAAATTCAGTTATCTTATTATAAAAATTATTCAGTTATGAAGTCAAATAACAATCCTTAAACTGTGAAATTCACTCTTCAAAATTTTTATTATGGCATGTTATCAAGAAATACTACATATAAGATGTGCCATGAAAAATTATAATTTCATTTAATAATAGTATATTAAAAAAGTTTAAAAATAAATTATGTAGAACCAGAAGATCGAAATGAATTTTAAAATGCGTTTTATTTTTATTTTTTTAATCTATAGTATGTTGAATTTTTAGGTAATATAAAACCAAACAATATGGACATTTCTCAAAAATAAAAATAAAATAATTTTTCTAAGAAAATTAGACTAATGCGTCTCTCATTAGTCATTTAATTCTTTGATTGTTTAGATAAAAAACAAAAATCTTTAGTTGATCGATAAGATTTTGGATAGATTCTGATGTCATTACTCAAAATATATAGATTTTCTGATGATTCATTGATGACTATTCTCTTCTAGAAATGAAACTATTATGTAGAAAAATGGAATGACTTTTCCATTATATAGATTTCAAACCTGATTACTAACTAAAGTAAATCGATCAGAAATTGTAAAGATGACTTTTTGAAATGTTGTAATTAAGAGTAGAAGTAACAGCGTGTAAAATATTTCGCTAGGATGAATATCATCATCATGATTAAAAATTAATTTAAAAATAATTAGAAAAAACTTTAAAAAATATATTTATAATGAAAAACATGGATAGGGGCAATAGGCCTATATAAAGTGATAAAATAAATAAATCTTGAAAAAATAGATTCTTTAGATTTATGGTATTTTGGAGTAAATTCTGTCAAAGTTTATAAGAAATAAAATATATTAGTTTTCAATTATTAATAATTCTTCAAGTTTCTATAACGTTTAGATCAATTGTAATGCCTATATTTCTGTTTTATAATTCACACACACACGGGAAAAATGTCTAAACTTAATCCATTGCTTTTTTTTTCTCAAAAAGTCTACAGTTCAATAAAACTACAATACTTTAAGACATTTTTAGTCGAAATAACTGATCTAGAAGCTACATATATTGTCTTACATAAAAAAACATTACAGTAAGTGCATCCATAAAGGAAGATTTCTATGGCTTAATATTGAAGACAATAATTTTGCTTTTTGACGTGGAAGTGAATAGAGATGACTAAAAAATAATCTCTCTCTTTGCATATAAATAGACAATTCAAAGAAACATTCCTGTTTTAGCTATTATCTTTAACTAGAAAGATTTTCCGATCATGTAGAATTATCGATGACAATCACAAGGCATTTCTGTTATAACCTATACAATGATAGGAATTCACTGTAAAGACAGATCATGTGTCATTTAGATGGTTAATTGACTTCGGAACACCCCCATAGTGTCACTGAAGTAATGAATTTAGCAAATTAAGTTTTCGATGTTACACCAAATAAAATAATACAGTATAGGTAGGAAATATAAGCTGCCAAAATATGAAGATATGAAATTAATTTTTTATTAGATTAAAATCACATTTTTCATTATTAAAAGAGTAAAATCTTTAGATAAACTATAGTTTGGCAATCAATACCTGGTCAAAATTCTTCGAACTGAATTATTAGTAAAATAAAGTACAGTTCATTCAAATTAGCAATATTTTAAGAATTCAGCAATCCATCGTATACATCTTATAAAAATGTTAAAAATCATAAACTAATAGCTTATTGACTGAATTTTGGATCAAGGCCATAAGGCAAATCTCTCAAAGAGATCTTTGCGTGTTTGAGTACTAAACACGCAAAGCTTTGTCTAAACGTATTCGTTTAAAGAGTTAAAAGTTTCATATAAAAATTTAGGGATATTTAATCTAATATAATAAAAGGAATAATTCTAAAAAATAAGTTATATTATTGTATAAGAAAATAGTTCATTCAGTAAGAGAACATTTTCCCTAAATTGATCCAATTGCTCAATTTATAGAAAGTGTAAGTTTAATTAATAAACTTCAAATTTAAAACATATTACTTCTTAAAACAATTTTATCTGAACTGCAATCGAAAATTCTCGAGTGAAAAGTTAAGTAACAAGTGGAAAATTAAACAAGTGTAAACTCCATTAAATATATACATAACGAGTTCGGTTTCTGTAGTGTAATTCTCCTAGTATTCTTACTTGTCTACCGATTTCCACAATTTCCACTCGAATTCTCACAACGTTGCTTCTCGTTATGTTTGTTGATTATAGTATAATTTAAGTGTTGTTTAAAAGCTTCGAAATGTCCCTACTGATAGTCGAAAGATTCATATCCATTGAATTTATTACTCTAATAAACTTTTCACTTTATGTTTACAGGTTGAATTCTTAAAGATATTCATATAACAGATTTTTATGTTTTTTCAGGTTTATTTAAATTTATCGAATTAATACCGTTTGTTTTTTGATTACTCAATATTAACTATTGATCGGAAAGAATTTAAATAAAATTTTATTGAGATTTTCATAATCATATTTCAAGATACATTTCACTTGTTCATACTATCTCATATATTAATCATCTATATGAGATTTTTTTTTTTTGCTTATACTATTGTACAAGCAAAAAAAAATGAATATATGAATGAGACTATTGTATAGAATAAAAAAATGCAATATTGATGTTTTTTCTTAATATTCTGTAAAAAATATCAAGGGACAAGAAAAAATAAGTTCGGATACAGGTTAAAAATCAATATATTTTCGTTGATTCTTCGTATATATTGCGTGTTCTATCAGTTTATTAATAAAGAAAATTTTAGAAATTTGGTATAGTTATCATAAATTTTGTACAGTACATAAAAAATAATAAAATAAAAAATAAAAAATAATTTTTCAATGCACAAAAAACAAATGCACAACAACTCAGATTTGAACCCATCACCTTCAGTTTACGAGCCACATATTTATCGAGTGCGCCATCTGCGCAACAGGTGATCTGTTATCTATCTATCGTTTTTAAGCTGAATTATCAAAAGTTCAATTTTTCAAGTGTTAAAAAATACTATTAGATGGACATATTCAATGAAAAGCTTGGACACGTATTCACTTATTTTTGATGTATTTTCACCATACGCAAGCGGATCAAAATTGGGGGTCAGCTGTGTCCTCCCCTTGTTAGATATTCTCCGTCTATTTTGAGACCAGTTTTATCCCAATCCATTTTTTTGATTATTTCTTCAAGGACTGCAGAAAATAGTTTTGATGAAATAGTATCACCTTGTCTAACACCTTTTTCTATTTTAATATTGATACTGTGCCCAAATCTCCCTCCCCAGCTCTCCAAACTGGAAAAAACAACAGTGAAGGACCGGAAGAAGTTAAATCTAGGCACATGTAATCCTTTACCATCCCAAGAATGTTACAGTGTATCCTGTCCCACTCAAAAGAAATGCTCCACCTTATGGGTCCAAGATATCCTTTGCCCCAAAGACTGAAGCCTATAATAGCCCTCCCGGGCACTTGTCTCAACAAACAAATGCAGAGGAGGAATGCACAGGAGGACCTCAAGAGCGGTAGTAGGAGCAGACTTCATAGCCCCAGTAATGTCCAAACAAGCCAACCTTTGAATCTTTCCAAGTTCAGCCTGACAAGTCTTAAGTAAGACCCTACGCCACCAAACAATGGCAGCATAAGTAAGAATAGGTCTCATGACCATGGTATAAATCCAAAACAACAGCCCTGGCCGAAGACCCCAAGTCTTACCCAAAATACCCCTGCAAGCCCAAAGAGCCTTACAGGCTTTCCCCACAATAAACTCAACATGTGGCTTCTAAGTCAAACCCTTGTCAAGCAAAATGCAAAGGTATTTGACCTGGGTAGAAAACTGCAATCTTTTACCGAAGAAGATCGGCTCAGTTAACCCTACCAACTGTCTTCGAGTAAAAGGCACAATAACAGTCTTGGCCGGATTAAAGATCCCAGCCTATTACACCAGTGCGAAACGTATTCAGGGTTAACAGACAGTCCAACCCTATCACACCAGTTAGAAACTGTATTAAGAGTGTCTGAAAAACTTCAGAAACAGTCCTAGGAAACTTCCCCACCACAACGATTGATATGTCATCAGCATATCCAACAGTGAAGAAACCCTTCCCATTAAGTAAAGCCAATAGCTCATCTACCACAAGGTTCCAGAGAAGGGGAGACAATACCTCCTCCTGCAGACATCCCATCAGTGAGAATTATGACTTCCTCCTCATAGAGCCTGCTAAAAACAACCCTATGCCTCAGCATGGAGCTAGTCCAACGAATAATTGTTGAACTGACTCCATGTCTGGTAGCAGCAAGGCTAATTTTGCTCAAAAGAGTAGAGTCAAAAATGCCCCTTGAATATCGGAAAGCACCAAGGGCAATCTCCTTGTACCCAATAGCCCTCTCAATGAACGAAACAATCTCATGAAGAGCATGCTCAGTTGATTTGCCAGATTGATAGGCAAATTGACTGCGACATAGAGGGATCCTAACCAGGGCCCCATCCCTAATAAACCTATCCACCAACCTCTCCAACGTCTTCAATAAAAGGACATCAGACTGATTGGACGATAGAACTTAGCCTTGGTAAAAGAATTGCGCCTGGGTTTAGGTATAAAAGATACCCTCACCTGCCTCCAGAACTATGAACATAGCCAAAAGCCACACAGGCCCAAAAGACACGGCAAAGAGGGGAAACCAGAACATCAATGCCCTGCTGCAAGAACACTCGCAAAATGCCATCTGGTCCTGCCAACTTAAAAGGCTTAAAAACACTTATAGCCCATCTAATATTAGATTGATTAATCATCCCCCTCACAAGATCCTGGCCCCCCTCGAGGCATGATATTCATGTCCGTTAAGGTCAGACTGCACCCGTAAGCAGGATGAGCATGGTAAGCATCGCCATCAAGGTCAGACTGCACCCGCAAGTAGGATGGATCCTCAATCAAAGTAGACCCGGAAAGTGTACCCGAAAAAGTTCCTTTAAAGAGTCCCTGCAAGTGCTAATCATACTGCCATAAGGCAGCTGAAGAACCAACCCTGCAAAAATCCCCATTAGACATTATCTTCACAAGTCTGGATACCTCAAGTATTTCCTCAATTCCCTGACAATACCATTTCCAGGAAGACCTTTTAGCCTTCTAATGGCCTTATTATAACCAGTGAGAGCATTTCTATACGTGTCCCAATCAGCAGTCCTCTTAGCTTTATTAAAAAGCCACCTAACATTACATCTAAGACCATCCAGCCATTCATTCCACCAAGGAACTTGCCTTGATGAGCGAGCAGTCCTGACAGGACAATTCTGGTGATAAGAGAATTGCCTGTTGAATCTGGTCAACAGTCATCTCTAAATCCACCACCGAGCAAAATCTGCTCTATACACCCCCCAAGTTAAATTTAAGGTCTTCTCTAAAGGAAGCCCAATTAGTCCTCCGAGGGTCTCTATATGTAATCTGACTAGGTGCTATACCTTGTAAATTAAAGCAAATATATCTGTGATCCGAAGAAGAAGGCTCACCAGATACATGCCAATTTTCAATTAGGTCAGAAATACACTGAGTCCCTAACGTTAGGTCAATGACTTCCCTCCTGTTAACAGCAGCAAAGGTAGGCTCATTATCCCTATTCAGAATAAACAGGTTAGTACCTATCAGAAACTCCAATAGGTGCTCAACCCTTCGGTTGATGTGTTTGCTACCCCAAACCACATGATGAGAGTTAGCATCGACACCAACGAATAAATCAAAATGATTCTTTTGACAAAATTCCACCAAGGACTCAAATTCAGGCATTGGTGGAAGTTCGTCTTTATCTTAAGGGAAATAAGCAAAGGAAACAATAAATTCCCTACCAGTATCCCCCTCATCAAGCTTCACCCGAACAGTAGTAAGATCCCTTGAACAGTAATCCCAGACGGGTGAAACATGTATGTTATTCCGAGTGAATACACAAGTCCGAGGACCCACTATCAGAAGTACAAAAACTAAAAGAAAACAACTTACCTCCCTTACAGTGAAGCCCACCGTATTTGGCCCTTATAGTGCCATGGCTCTTGAATAAGAGCAAGGTCATAGCAGCCCCCTACGAGCAGCCGACCCAAAAGGGCAGAAGTGGCTCGGGAGTGCTGGAGGTTGATTTGAATCAACCTCAGGCCCATGACATTACAGGTACCTAAGGTGGGCAAAGTTCCATGCCCTCATCCGTTGACTGGGTGTCGGAAGGACCAGTGGTATCCCCGGAAGCGCAATCCTTATCAGCGAGCCTGACCAGTTCATGCCCTTTTTCAGGAGCAATCACCAAAGCTATCAGTCTCCCAGACTTGGAATTAGGATCTGAAGGTACCTTAAAGGTACCCTGATCTAACCCAGAAAAAGCCTTACAGTTGGCCGCCTTGATGGCTTTGCCGAAGCAAGATCAACCATTAGGATAAAACGCTGTACCTTAGCGTCCCTACTACAACCCAAGATCCTCCAGTGTTCAGTCTCAAACCCTGCATTGAATACTTGGAATCGAGCAAAAAGTTGGTGCACATCCTGCGTACGAGTGTCTGCAGTACGATACGCCATCTTCACAGGTTTGGGCAGGTTCATCGCAGGAATGATCCTTAGACGAATCCCCTGTCCAAGAATACACCTGTCCAAAAGCTGAGTAAGCCACTGACAGGTGAACTCATTTATACAAGTATAAATGAGTGCACTATTGTCCAAGGAATACCCCCTTAAGAAGTGGCAAGATCTCCCCAGAAAGGATTCCATCCACGCTGCGCAGGATCTTATCCAAAATAAGATCCACCTCAGCAGCCACCATCTTGGAGTCCTGAAAACCCTCCTTGATGATGGCTAACCGAAAAGAAGCCACAGCTTCCGCACAGGAGCCAGGCTGAAAGCCCTGAGGCCGCTTAGGAGGTCTCACCTCCTCAGAAGAGGATGTGGACAACTGAGATCTGGTTCTCTTGCTAACATCAGGGGTGTCAGCAAGAGAGTCAGACAGAGAAGCAAGTTGGGAAGTACCGTGCGGTAGCTGAGAGCCACCAGAGCAAGCAGCTTCCCTTCTAGCCCTCCTCTGCGTTCACCTAGCCACTCCAGACAAATGCGTCTTTTGCGGACTTGGTTTACTTCCGGAGGAAGAGATAACACCAGGAGACTGCTCCACCGTCTCACCATCCGGAGGCACATCAGTGACCCCAACACCCTCAGATGAGGTACCAGGATCACCACCCCCACGATGAGGCAGAGAAGCAGCCCCTTCAGACAAGGTTTTAAATTTTGAAATAAAGTTAGAATCCATGCCAAAACAGAAACTGGAGGAAACATGTAAGGTCACCGCCCAGTTATCCTCCAATACGGGCAGAAGGCTAACTACGACAGGGTTTCGCCTGGTGCCCTGAAGGGATCGTTAACGACACTACATCTTTTACTACCCCAGTGCCACTCAACTCTCAGCACGATGCCTTACACCTTAGTTTGGGTAGGACACTCTCTTAGTCTGGCCCCTCACCTTTGACCTGTCCGACATGGGAGACCCTACCAGTAGCAAAGTACCGCCGGCATAGCTCTCAGGATCCTTGGAACATGCAAGCTCCCTCACCATGACAAGGTGGAGACGCCATCGAGGGAGTTCTCTAACGTATGTTTACACATTCTCCACAATACATATACTTTCATTCAGTAGACCAATTTTTTACATACCTTTTCATACATCTCTCATTTTACACTGGTCCTTCAATTTCATTTGTCTTTGTACTTCTTTCATCCTTTGTCCTTTCAGCAGATTTGTCCTTGAGATCATCAGATCTGAAGCTCTGTCTACACCTCTCATCATTCTTTTGTCTACAATTTTTCTGCTCAATCTCTTATCACACAAAATCAAATAAATCATACTCCTCTGATCAATATGTACTGAAAGATGACCTTATGCTTAAAGAAAATGTTTGAGACAAACACTCTCTTTTGCCATAATACTCTAGCAGTTTTTCTCCCTTGTCTAGAATTACCATACTTTCAACCAATTCTTTGGTACCATTCCTCCTATTCAAACCATATACATTTGCTCATTACCGTGACATTCAGTATTTCATTCAGTTCACACAGATCTTGAGTTCTTGCTCTCATTCATACCATTTACAATATCATACACTAATTAGAAGCAGCTTTTGCTTCATTCTTACCATTTTGTCATTCACACATTTGTATTCAAGCCTGCATTTTTTTCACACTCTCATTCATCAGCATATATAACATTATTTCTTGCTCACTCATTCACTCATAGTAGCTGTATAGCTACTATGAGTGAATGAGTAGCTTTGTAAATGAATGATAGCTTGTAAAGCCAAACATTTCTAAATTAAGTGCTGCACTGCAGTAAATAATTTCTAAATTCTTCACTGCAAGATATCACTAAAGCAGATTAAAGCAAGGTAAAAAACATTTTTACCTTGCTTTGTGAGTAAACAAAAATGGCAGAAGTTAATCTAAACAAGTTCAAATTTATAATCTATATAATAAATTTTTTATGGATTTTACAGATCTGGACATGATTTATTTGAAATAAAAATAATTTTTCAAATAAATGAATATTGCAAAAAAGATAACATTATTTGAAAATAATCTGGTTTTCAAATAATTTATTTGCAAATAATATATATATATATAACATATAACATATCTATTTAACATATTATATAACATTATAGATAACATGACATTATAATACTAATCATATTTAACATTATTAATCATATATCATCATCATCATCATAATCAACTGTTATCAATCCACTGTGCAGGATGAAGGTCTTTTCAAGCAATTTCCAGTTCTTCCTGTCTACAGCATCTCTGATCCAACACTTCGATGTAAAATTAACAATCTCATCTCTTCATCTGTAGTATGGTCTCTTCCTTGGATGTTTTTTATCTCTTGGTATCCAGTGAAGTACTTTAGTTGTTCTATTATCATTTATTCTTATTATATGTCCAACCCATGTCCACTTCTGTTTTTTTATCTTTTGGATTACATCTATAACTTTTGTTTGACTCCTTTCCCAAGTATTACATTTTCTATCTCTTCTAGTTATTCCCAGCATGCATCTTTCCATACTCGTTTGTGTTATTTGCAGCCTTTGAATAGCTCTTTTCGTTAGTGTCCAAGTTTCTGATTCATAAGTTAAAACTGGCAGAATACATTGATCAAATATTTTTCTTTTCAAGCCTTTGCTTGAAAAGAAAAGTGGCATTTTTCCTTTTAAAATTGAGTTGTTTCTACCAAAAGCACTCCAGCTAATTTAATTCTCCTGTTTATTTCTGGCATAAAGTCACCATCTAGAGTAAGCAGTTGTCCAAGGTAAATACAGCTACTGACTTTCTCTAGAACTATATTATCTAGTTTTATCTTCTGTTGATCAGCAAAATTATTGTACATGACCTTAGTATTACTTATGTTTATTCTAAGTCCTACTTTCTTGCTTTCTGTGGCCAAGCTTTGTATCATATTCTGTAGTTCATTTGGATTCAAAGCTAACAAGACTACGTTATCAGCAAATCATAGATGACTTACAAGGGGAGGACACAGCTGACCCCCACTGATTTTGATTCGCTTGCATATGGGAAAATATATCAAAAATGAGTGAATACATGTCTAGTATGGTGAAAATACATCAAAAAAGAGTGAATACGTGTCCGAGCTTTGTCATGAATATGGCCTTCTAATAGTTATTTTTTAACACTTGAAAAATTGAACTTTTGATAATTCAGCTTGATAGATAACAGATCACCTGTTGCGCAGATGGTGCACTCGATAAATACATGGCTCATAATCTGAAGGTAGTGGGTTCAAATCTGGGTTGTTATGCATTTTTTTTTATGCATTAAAAAGTTTTTTATTTTTCATTTTATTATTTTTTATGTACTGTACGTTTTAATTAATTTATTTTAATTATTATTAATTTTATATATATTGGTTATCATATAATTTGTATGCATTAATATATTTATTTCAATGTCATAAGTCTGACGTGACTCTGTACTTGTAATGATGGTTGTTTAGAGAAATGTTTGTCTGATGCTTCCATTTTTTGAAGATTCACAATTCAGAAAACAACTTTCTCGTATTATAACAATTAGTGTCAATAGCCACTTCTATTCTGCCTGAAAACAAAACTGGAAATGCCTGGATATATTTCTATTAAAATAAAATCTCCTAATTTCCTTTACCCCTTTGAATTGGAACAGCCTTTAATTAGCAAGTGTTTGACATAATATCTTTAACTTGTCAGTCGAGTGTTACTTTTTGACTTACATTTGATTAAATATCACATAAAACGTAATAGAGTATTTTGTTTTGTAAATAAATATATTAATTCATATGAATTATGTGATAACCAATATATATAAAATT
>AYEL01065050.1:0-64571 GCA_000484575.1 Olivierus martensii | reverse complement strand
CTTTCCCCTTTCTTGTGCAAAAGAATAACTGTTGCATTCTTCCAATCTTCTGGTACATCTTTTTGTTTTAAACATCTGTTAAATAAATCTGTTAGAATGTCTTCTATTTGTTCTCCTCCTTCATGTAAGATATCGACTGTGATGCCATTTTCTCCTGGTGCCTTCCCTTTTTCATTTTCTTTATAGCGAGATGAACTTCTTCTTTCAAAAGTGGTGATAAACTTCTTTCAAAATTGGTGGTATCTCACTCTTTGAATTTTGCACCAAACAACTATTATTTGTATCTCTATACAGATCAGAATAAAATTCTTCCACATGTTTTAAGATATCCTCTTGGTTTTTAATTATTTTACCATCTTTGGCTTTTAAAGCAAAAATCCTTTTTCTTCCACAGCAAAGATGCTTTTTTATAGATTTTATTTCTTTGTTTTTCTCAATGGATTTTTTAAATAAGTTACAATTGTACTTTCTGATATCGTCAGTGATACACTTTCTCACCATCTTACAAAGTTCAGCATATTCAATTTTCTTTGAAACAGCATTTCCATTTATCTTCATTTCTCTTTGTTTGTTCAATAGTACTTAGTTTTATCGGATAATTATCATTTTTGATCTGTCTGTTTTCCGGCCACTTCAGTAGCAGTTTGTTATTGGTTATGTTTATATTTAAATTTTTTATATCTATATCCTCTGTCAAATTTGTTAATTCAGTGAATCTATTTTTAAGTTCTATTTGGAACAAGTTTTGGTTTGCTTTTAACTTACCACTATCAATTCCACTTCTGGTCTTTTAAACATCATTTTTTACATTGATATGCACTTTGCATCTAACCATTCGGTGGTCACTACCTGTATTAAACTTATTTAACACTGTGCAATCTTCAATAAAATACTTTTTGCTTGCTAGAATATAGTCAATTTCAGCTATTCCACTACTTGGATTATGCCATGTCCACTTTCTTTTTGGATTTTTCTTAAAGAAGGAGTTCATGATAGATAAGTTCTCACTCTCTGCAAATTCAACTAATCTTTGTCCATGTTCATTTCTAATTCCTTCTCCAAATTTACCAAAAGCTAATTCACTTTGTAACTGAATGCCAACTCTTGCAATGAAATCTCCCATTATAACAGTAAATTGTTGTTTTCTTCCTCTAATTTTCTCTATTTCCTCATAAAATTCCTCAACTTCTTCATCCGTATGGCTTGTAGTAGGTGCATAAACTTGAATAATTTGAAATTCGTATCTTTTGGATATTTTTAAAACCAGTCTAGAGACTCTGTCTGAACTACTGTTAAACTCTATAATGTTGTCCTTTATTCTTTTGTTTATCAAAAATCCATTTCCACTGCATCTTCCATCATTTGTACCTCTATAATACAAAAGGTTTCCACTTTTTAATTCTAATAATTCTTCACCTTTACATTGAACTTTACTTAAACCTAAAATATTCCATTTAATGTGTTTAGTTCCTCTTCAATTTCTAGAAGTTTTCCTTCAATACTAAGGGTTTTGCAATTATAAGTTGCTAAATAAAATCCATGGCAGCTGACCAGGTGATTCTTTGCACCCTCTGCTTTCCTGTGCCATCGCCGTCTACGATACGATTCATGAATGCTATACGCCCTCTCAATACCAGTAAAAGCATAAAATCGAGATAGTTCATATTCTGGCCACGGAGCGCTGCAAGCGTGTCCTATATCTGCTCCAACGTCGATGAATATAGACTAAGTTCGTATGAGAATAATCATTCTCAGCTAAAAAGTACAAATTCTTTAGCATGATCATATAAATAAAGATTTCAGCATATGAAATTTGTTTATATAACTCTCACTTTTACCCAATATTCTTGGCCACAGCCAATCAAAGCAAGAATTGAATGATAGCTAGATAAATTGTTAAAAGCATATTTTATCGTAATTACAAAAAGTGTTTTTTTTTTCTTCAACAGATATAAAGGGGGAAAATAGTTGTAAATCGTTCTTTTCATTTATTATTTTTGCCCTTAAAATGCATTAGAAATAAAATTTAAAATATTTTGATATGAATTATTTTATTGGTGACAGTAATAAAAAAAAAGAGATATCAAACCAGTCACTATTAATATTTTAATTTCCTCATTTCGTTAACCAAACATAAAAATCTTTCAAAAAAGTGTTCGTTATCTGAACTGTTCGTTAACTTATCACCCACTGTATCAAGAAAGGTATATAACTGTACAACTTTTATAGTTGTATAATTATATAGTTGTACTACTTGTAATGCTATACAACTGTAAAAGTTTACTACTGTACAAGTTTTACAACTATACAATCAAACTCAAAGAAATTTGAAAATAAATGAAAAGATATACGTAAATTTCAGACAGATGATCAACAAGTATAGAACTGTACAAAATTTGTATGACAGCCATCAGTATACAATATATGCACAATAGAGGGTACAGCTCCCGGCCAAAATGTTTGTCACTTTCAACTAGGCGCTGGAAACCGGAAATCAGATCGGCTACAGTTTCCAATCCACATACCGTGCTGCCTACATTGAGTGCATTAGACGTGTTCCACACGCATTCAATGTATGAAATCCTGTGTCTATATGCTTTCATAACAAAGTCAAAAATCACTTTAAGGATCCATACAAAATGATTGCTTGGATAAGTTAATTCTTTTTGATTGTCATCTCTTCTGTAAATAATATCCATAAATAGAGAACTGTATCTATTGATCTTTAAATTTCATGAAAAGAAATACCTTTTGTTTTACCACTACTGCTCATACAAAATGGTACAAAGCAATACACCATTATTTTATTGTAGAGATTTTTACTTAATTTTAAACATACTAGTTAAAAATACCACGGATTTCAAGAAAAAGAACGAATCTCAACACACAGCATATAACAGCAAACGAAACTGAAGGACACACTTTGCGCACCGCATGTGGAGAATTTTAGAAATTATCGATGTACATGTGAAACAATAGAAAGTTCTGAAACTGAGAGGGCGTATAGCACTCACGAATCATAGATGACGATGCCTGTACACCTGCTTGCTGCCGTCAGCAGGGACATTCCAGCCGCCGGGGACTGAGGGCCTTAGATTTGCTGAACTGTTCATTATGCTTGAAGGTTTTAGCCAAAACACACCACGCTGGCCAATGCGGGTTGGTGTGAGCCCATCCGTGTCTGTTCCTCATGTTAAGGAAACATTGAGTACTAACAGCTGCACCATGTGAAGGTACGAATTGGACACTAGGTTTTGATCTTAGTCAGTTCCTCTAAGGCCTTAAGGGGAATTAGAGGGTCTCCTCCTAATTAGCAACCAGAAACCATTTTGCAGCTATTAATCATATATATTCATATTTATTAATTCATTAATTATATATAACATATTTATTTGAAATGCATCCAATCTTGGGCTTTCTTTATCTCAGTTTTTCTTTATTTGCCTGTGTAATACTATTTCTATTTCTTCTATTGTAGGTTTTTACTTCTACAAATTTCCACCTATTTCTTTCTTTGTCTATATCTCCCATATCTTTGATCAGCCTTTCAAATGGTGGTATTAAGTTATTTATTTGAAATAAAAATCAAAATCATTTTTCTAAATAATAATACAAATATTCATCAACTATAAATATTGAAATATTTAGTTGTGTAGAAATCATATACACTGTACAATTGTATAGTATTGTAAATCATTGCAGTGTCTGCTCTAGCATTTATGTTGCTCCAGACAAAAAGACAAATTGCTGCTCCTTAAACATATATTTTTAAAAATATATATCTTTTATTTTAAATAAAAATCAAATGGTTATCACCACTGACATATTGCTATTGTGTAATGAAACCACCCTTTTATAATTATAGGTAATAAGTCTATGCATGATATTCTTTCCTATTCCTGTTTCAAACAAGTTCACACAGTGCCATGCGTGCTGTTCTATGCGGGGTGCGATTTAGATACCTAGCCTTTTTTGTTATTTAATTAAACATGCCCGTTTTTTATAGTTGTTTTCTTCAAAAATTAAAGATTGCAAATGTTTTTTTAGCTTTTAGGCAAAAACAGTAAATACAAAATGTAAATTGCATGGTAATTTTAGTCAAAGAAAAAATCGACATATATAAATTTTGATTAATTAAGTATTTAACTTATAAATATTTTGTCACATTCACAACCAAAATGCTGCCTTTTAGATTTACTGCCCCAGACAAATCTGATGATTGAAATAATTTAATAAATTAAAAATAAAATTTTAGAATAAAAAACACAAAAAATATATTTGTTTTTTTAAAAAAGAAAGCGTATTCTTCTTCTTCTTAAAGGATAACCTTTAAGAAGAAGAAGAAAAAATTTTTGTTCTGGAAAAATTTTTATTTTTATTTTTAAAGATAAAGGATGTGCAATGTATATACTAGTGCTTTCAAAAGGGACGTAGAAGAAAATCGATAAGTATTGCATAATGGCAATTTTAAAAGACCATATCAGAGACTAGGACGACATTAGTGAAAAGTTGGAAAGGATAATGGAAAAGAATAGTATGTATGACAGTAAAGATATGGTTGTTGTGTTAACATTACTTACTTCCAAAAAAAGCTGAAGATGAATTATTAGACGTGGAAGTATAAGGGATTGACGACCGTCTTGTATGTCACACAATGATGACAAATATTCCAGCTGTTGACGTCACAGATACAATTGGACCAAATTTCGGTTGAAGAATGATTATATCATTTCTGTATTACTTACCAAACAAGATATGAAATACTATTAGCTATTAATTTATTGTATTTCACGAAATATATATTTTTTTATAACTAGTAGCACACTAGAAGATAAATCTTCAGAAATTACCGAAATTATATATGGAAAAATTCATCTGAATAAATTATAAAAAAAAAAGAAAAAAGCAAATATCATTTTTTAAGAATAAACAGAGATGTTTTTAATATTTTAAATTCTCTGAAATGAATATGGATATATCTCTGAATATGGTTACCATAAAAATGTGTTTATAATTAAATAAACAAAATGCATTTTTTTTTTAAGATTTTAAGAAGACAGCTCGCTAACAAATTAGTAATGCTTAAAAATAGGAAATTTTTATACTGCATATTAATTTATTTGTATCTGTTCTCTTATTTAAAAATTTGTGGAAGAAAGGAATGTACTTATCACAACTAAAACAATCAAGCAAAGAATTTCTTAACCAAGAAATGAGTAATTACAAACTTTTCTATATCTACTGTATTATATGTGCCTGAAGGAAAGGAAAACTGGAAATGGCATCTCTAGATATTATAGCTATATAAGCAGAAAGGGTAGGATGAAAAAAGTAGACAGAGCGAAAAAAAACTCGGTCAGTATTGGAAGTTTGAAGTGAAACCAGTCACGGACATACAGCTTTTCATTCAATATAATTACGTGTCACTTTTGCTGAGAAATCCCCACCTTAAGGCGAGAACTTCCTATCGATTCAGTCTACACTAAATATAACGTTAGCTAGAAAGAACCCAAATCATTTTTAGACAAGTTTTATAACAACATCCCTAATATTACTTCTTCCTAACATTTTTTTTACATTTTGTTTTAGAAAATTATCCTTTCCTTACGGTCAATAATGTACTTTTACATTAAAAAGAATAGGAGAAAAAAAGAGTGAGAGAGAAAGAGAGAGCAAAAAAAAAAAAAAAGATTTGTACTGGTAGCAGAATTGACGGAATTCTCAAAAGACTAAAAACTAGACATTTTCAGATCCGATGCACCTGCTACATGAGAATTATATACAGTCGCCAAAACAAATGTTTTTTATATATTATATTTATTCATTCAAATGGTTTTTCAAAGAGTTTTGTTATAAAATATTTATTTACGATCGATAAAAAGAGACTCTAAATATCTAAAATTATCTATTTTAAAATTCAGTTTAAAAATATTAAGGTTACATTGTTTAAATTTAGCTTATTTCGTATAAATCTGAGAAGTATATATATATATATTTATTTATTTATTCTTTTTTTAGTTAACTCGCACAATGTTTTAACAAAATTTCGTGTTAACAAAAAAAAAGTCAAAGGCAGCGCTATTGAAATGTCATAATGTACCAGAAAAACTTCAAAACTATCTTAGATAGAAGGAGTAATTACAAACACAACAGGTGACGTTTACATGCGCTATTGAAATGTCATAATGTACCAGAAAAACTTCAAAACTATCTTAGATAGAAGGAATAATTACAAACACAACAGGTGACGTTTACACCACCGTGTCACCAAATATAATCAAACCAGTTGAAAATCGATATAGGTCCCGGCATCAAGTTCGTATCACGTGACTGACGGTGCGTGTCCGAGCATATCACTTCCGGTCCATAAAACTCATCCGAAATTTTATTACTTAGCAGGGACAGACAATAGACGTCGCTCCATTACCGTCCTTTACCTTTCTACAACAAAGAACTGAAAATGGCTGCCGGCTGATTCTATAAGAGGACGAGTCATTTCGCTTCTGGACAGCTGTTTAATTCAGGAACAGGGTGAAATTCATGTTTTCTTATGCGACAATTTTCTGTTAATTTTAGCAGTAAATGGAACCTGTTCTTGCTATCAGCACAACTCCATTTCGCTTACCTATTTTCTCTTTTCTTCCCCTCTCTCTCTCACATATACACACACACTTTATTTTTTATTATATACAGTATATCTAATATGTTCTAAAAATATGGTTAGTGCACGGTGAGTTAATAATATTCTGTGTTACCTTTCTTGCATTTAATTAAAGAATTTTTGAATAGTAACTTTATTTACGAATTTATCTTTGAAGTATATGTAGTAATTTTTTTTTTATTTTATATGTTTTGGCTTCTTTTAAATTTAAAAGAAGAATGAGAAATGAAATAAAAATGTATCTGATGAATAAAACTAGCGAAATTTTGTTTTATTCATTAACATAAACAAATTTTATATTATTATTTTCGGAATTAACATTTTTTTTTTTTTACTTTTAGGTTACATGTAACAATGTTTAACTTCTACGTATGTATAGTAAAGTTTACATATATAAATAAAATATTTTCTGTATAACTTTAGTATAAAATATTCTTTCTCGCATTAAATTCGATATACGGTTATTTCATATGCCATATTTATCCAAAAATAAACATATGTCAGATAACAAATTTATGCATGAAGAATTTATCTTTTCGAGATAGAAAAAGTTTATTTTTAAATCTGGATTATCGGAATAAATTTTTTTAACGATTTCTATTTTTATAAATCGCTTACGCATTAGCATCATCCGTCTATTTCTATATGGGTCTATCTACCATACATATCTCGAACGAAAGATTTAATTTTTAGAAGAATCTTTTGTCTCGAAAATATTATTAAAGTTTTAACAAATTAAAACTTGTAATTGCTTTTACGTTATTTAATTTAAATCTTGTTTAAATAATTTATGCATTGTTTACTGATGATAATCTAAATTGTCTCTAAGGTGAATGCCTTATACAATTTTTAATTTGCAGATAAATTTATTTAAAATTATCTCATTAAAACTAAACTTTCTTTATAATAATTCAATATCATCATACATTTATATTACTGAGAATTATTAAATTAGCTAAATAACTTGTGCTTTTATGTAATTTTTAAGCGCTACCGAAGTCAGTATTTAATTACTACTTATTTAAATAATATTTATCTTTAATTATCTGTGTTTTACCAATTATTTATGTTCGAAAATTCATATCTAATAGTTTTATAAACGTTTAAAAATTTTTATATACAAAAGTTCGGAAAGAAATTTCAAACTTTTTAATAAATTTATGTAAAATTGAATTTCTTACTGAGGGGAAAGGAAAAAAAACCTCTTCAAATATTTCTGTAAATAGTCGAAGTTATTATCCGAAGAATTTTCTTGGAAGACGGATTTTCCCTTCAGGCACTGATATCATCAATATTAAATTTACAAATTAAACTCTACTTAGTAACCGATACTTCAACAGAGCAGATGATTGATGTTGCTCATGTTTATAGACTTATACTCTAGAGCAACTTAAATAATACTTTAGCCTGTTGCTCTAAACCATTCATCTTATTATTTCCATTTTGCGCTAATTTATAATTTTAATAAGTTATCAATATTATATCTTGAGATTTCCAACAAGTAATTTTAAACTTTCAAAAATTCGGCTAAAATTTGCTCGAAATCTTGTAATAACGGATCTAGTTGAGTTTTAATTACTAGCATTTATGCTTCCTATAAACCATAATATATATATATTTATACATATATTTCGATGTGCTTTATAAGCGTAAAGATTATAATCGATCGAACTGCTAGATGGAAAATCGAGATCAACAGTACTGCAGTTGCTATAAGTTACGGGAATCGATTCCAGTTCTCCTGGTTTTGAAAATTCTTTCTAGTTATTTGTAAGAAATGTAAATTTCAAGACTTGTTACACAAAGACTTTAAAAGGAATCAGATAAAGAGTGTAAAATCTGGCTACAACTCTTCCTTAATGAAGCAATTTAATAAATATCGTCTCCATTATATAGCAACGGTACAAAACTTAGTTCATTCCTTAAGCCTAAAATGAGCATACTTTAACATTAAAACCTCATCTCAATTTAATACTAACCTCCTAGGACTTATAACGTAGACCAATAACCGAAATTTCCAACATTAAGAAAGTTTCGCTAACTATATTCGCTATATAGACATAACTAAGAGACTTAACTTTGTAGCAAACTAATTTATAGGGTCTAAATAATGAACTTTGTGTGTGACTCTACTAATATAACTCAACGGACAATAAATAATTCTTAGCGATAGTTACCTTTTATCGGTATCAAATAACCTATTAAACTATGTTATAGTTAGCTACTAAACTAATTTACGAGGTCTTAATATCTATAAAGCGGCTTACAACAATAAGAACTTATATAGTGATTCTAAATCCCGTAAGAACCGTATAAATCCACAGGCTAGAACAAACAGAGGGAGGCTAGTAAGTTTCTACCATTTTGTACACGTTCCATTGTGTATATGTAATCAAAGACGATTCATCAGTTTAAAGGATAAAGCAAACAAATATCGATCAACTTAATTTATTATTACACGGAACAGCACTAACTAATCCAACTTTAAGGTGCGCGAATAATAATTACATATACTTAACCGTTGAATATTTTTGATCGTAATTTTAATTAATAATACCTTTCATCAACTATCAAAGATCATCACTGTGATAAGTTATAACTAAAGTTATTCTATTCCTACGATAAGTTATGTAAATTATACATAGTCTTTTATTTCCAAGTGAATAATCGCCAGTATAAATTTTATCTATAATAATAAAAAATAAAAAATTTCTCTCATAATACTGACAAAAGCGCTTTAGAAAGTATTCATAATTGAACATCGCTGATACACATATCTAATCTTAAAGACTATTATACAGAACATTCATTAAAAGATAGGATATACTAGCCTGTTTTTTTTTTTGTTATGTGTATCTTCTCTGATGATCATCGGAAAATTTATACTCTAACAATCATCATTACGATCACATCTTTTATGTAAAGTCATAAAAAGATATGTTTACATATCAATTTTGTTGAGTTATTCATTATCAATTTTACGTGTTGGGTCAATCAATTTGCTTTAGTTGGTTGCCATTAATCATGCAGAGTTCACGTCTCTATTCTTCACTATTTGTTTTATGGTATGAGTTTGTTTGATCAATAACAGTTTCATATGCGTTCTAGACAAAGAGAATGTAATTATATCCGTATCCATATAAAGTAAATATGTGTATATATATGTAAATTTGATAGTTTTAAAATCCTATCAGTTGTATGTCATTATTTGCTGATGATACTATTTGTACTATATTTGTGTTTGACCTATCTGGAAGAATGATATATTATTACTGATTCTGTTTGTCAGACGTTTACTTGTTTACTGTTAAATTTAATTAATGATAAGATAAATTAAAATATATCTGTAAACAACATTAATGCGAAAAATCGAATTACCCAGAGAAAACTGTGTAAGAAAATAATACAAAATTTTCTTCCTTATTATATAATTTGTTCATATTAGATAAATTCAATTTTATGCAAATTTTAAATATTTAATTAATTTATTGTATATTTATCTTTTGTAAGTTTCATCATATTAAAGGTGAACCGAGTTTCGCTTTAGATTATTTATTTATGAGAAAATGTATATGTATGCAGTAAAACCTCAAAGGAAATAAAGGATCAACAGTGCCAATTTTAAACTTGAAAATTTATGAAATGCGAAAAAATAAATAAAAATAAAAAATAAAATTCTTCTAACTTAAATCCCCATTCGTGTTTTAGTGAGGAGCTAGCGAGAGGGAAAACAAAAAAATTATATACAGTATATCAAAATTACAGAGAGGATATATCATTACTTGTTGAGGGTGTACAATTGAAAATGTAATAAAATACAGTATAGCATGGTAACAATTGTTAAATAACTACTTTCATAGATATAAACAATAACCACGAAGAACATGACTAAACAAAAACATTCCAAAAAGAAAAGTTATTATTAGTCTATTATTTTATTCTTTTTCTGTTATAGAATTAATAAGTATCGAAGTCCCGTTAATAAAATATTAACGTTACTGCAATTAATTACATCAGCTCCGCCCAATATTATTCAAGGGACTGATAAATACTCTTATAATTATGTTTCTTAATAAAGAAACTATATCAATTAACTGCCACTAACTATTGTTGACAAGACAGAATAACATCATTTGTATCTAAGGAAGTAATTTCATTCATTAAAAAAATTTTTTTGTTTACTTTCATAAACTACAAAAGAGTAATTTAGGTTTCAAAACGCAAATTACCAACTTTAATCACGTTCTTACACTAATGGTAATTCGCCAGTTAATAAATTGTAAATTTTTTCATCATTCTTGACAATTTTCTGCATGTTTATTTCTCCCAAGTCTATTTAGGTTGTTGTAGTTTGTTACTAATTTCTAAATAATTTTCAGTACTAACAATAATGATTGCCAAAAACAGTATCTGGTCGGAAGTAATGAGTTTTTGATCATGTTCGTTCTTAAACATGTAAATATAATTATTTAACTACTTTGTGTCTAATGTAAAATTAATGTATATATAAAAATAAGAAATTACTTTTATTTATTTTTTTAAAAATATCTTTTAAAGATTAATTTTAGTGTCAGTTCCATCCGAAATTTTTTTATGGGAATATAAAAATAAATATGAATTTTAATACTTAAGGAGAGAATCTGGTTAGATTTTTATTTTATTAAAACTCTTCAATCTTGTGAAAATTTATGAAATTCTTTTCAAGATAAACACTTATTTCGATAAAAAAAAAGTTACCGTGATGAAGGGTGATCAAAGAATGATTGACATTGCATGGAGTGACAGTTATTTAATTCTGTTGCAATCACTTGATTAAATTTTCAAACTTTAAAACTTTATATTGTCACATGCCACTCAAAATAAAATTTTATTTTATTAAATACATTCTGTTAAAAAATCTTAATTATCTTTTATTTGAAGGAAATTAATTGTATTTTAGGAATAAATTTAAATTTAAATAATACATAAGTTCGACGGATATATTAATTAAATGTAATTTAGGTAAAGTAAACGTTAACAAAATGCAAAAAATTAGTTTAATAAAATATTAAATTTTCGAACATTCGGCCATCATATCTGTAAGGAATTGATATGTAGAGTGAGTCTCAGAAGACAGCTTGGATTTGGAAGAACGAAAACAATTTAACATTAGTAAATTTCAATATGTTAGATAATTTAAGTAGTGCTGACAGTAAATTGATAACAAAAGGGCCCGTTCAACGTTTATAATTTGATTATGGAAAGCTCGGTTGTTTATTGTTTTGATCGGGATAAAGTGTGCATTCCGACAAAATACAACAATCCCTTAACTCTCGAAAGTCATCGATAACTTTTGCAAATGGTGTGTCGTACGGACCAGATTGATTGTGAAAATTTTGATTGTCACGTTTGAGAAATGACTCGAAAGTGACAGCAAGAAATTAGTTCTCCGGAAAAGCAAATATCTCTTGGGAAATTTTTTCCTTTGCTCCTTTTTCTTTTACTCTGTTTCTTCCATTAATCATCTCTTTGTGACTTTGTTCTCTAATTTAAAATAATAAATTGGTACTAATAAAAATCCATAAAATACCTTAATTTTATCTACTTAACTTTCTAACATGTAATTTAAAATATTATTTATTTAGATCGATATGAGAAAATAATGTAAATCATGCATTAATGTATATAATTATCGAAATTGCAGCAGCAGAAGGAAAGGACTGGCTAATCTTTTATGATCGTTTCGCTTTCTGAACACATGATTGTTTGTACTACCCAGAGGCTTTAGATAGCAATGTGATCTACCGTTCTAATGTGTTGTTTTCGCCTGCTATATGTGACACGTTAAGCAGATGGCCTTGATGATTTCTGTAACGTCGAATATCCATCAATACACGTACGATGATGGAGCAGGAGCTAAACACACCAATTTTCAGGGCAGCAGAGCGATAGATCATTATTTATTAACCAACTAAAAGTGCCAATTTATTTTTAATTAGTTTTCCGAAATGGTTTTAATTTTAACATCTTCATCATCAGTTTTTAATTCTTCTTTCATAATAACTTTCATCCGACATTTGTAAACTTGGAAATTTTTATTAAGTTTAAATTTGATCAATCTATATTAATTAAAGGGATGCCGAAAATCAAATTAAAGAATTTAACGAAGCGCGTTGATTTTAATCAAATTTAGTCGGATAAAAAGCAAAATTTACAATTATATTAAAAAAAAATATTTTATTATAAGCTTATTGTAATTCTCATCGTATTCAGTTCATTTTCTTAGCATTAATAAAGCATGAAAGAAATCGTTTAAAGGAACTTTAATTAAAAATATCAAACAACTTTCTTTCCCTTAATCCTATTAAATCCACTATATAATTTTCTAATCTAATCATTTTTACAAACGTCTTGCTATGTTATTCCTCTGAACAAGAGTAATTAACAAAAGCAATCCGCATAAAACTGCAAACGGTAAAAATAACAAAATTCTGTTTAGTAATGAAATATTAAAAGTACTTTTGCAAAAACCACTTCATTTTACTTAATTTTTTTTTCTAATACTATTAAAAGCTGCTTTAATGCACCCGATTTTTTCTTTATGTGTTTTTTTTTCCGCGATGACATTAACATTTTTAAAACAAAATTTTTAAGGAGAGTAATAAAACCATTTTCATTTTTCATTTGTGAATTTTGAAAGGATTAAAATGATATTAAGATTAAGAAGCGAAACTGGGGATTTATTGTTAAGCATGGTGAGTATATAAAACTGTTTAAGTCATTGCTGCAGTAAAATCAAGCCAAAGAAAGGGAATTTATTTTTAGAACAACAATAAAGAGTTTAGTTAAACCAAAATGAAATTTTAAAAGTTTATTATTATTTTAATTCGTAATTTTAAGTGTGTTTTTAACGTAACACATTGAAAAGACCTAAAAATTTGATTAGCCTCAAAATAAATATCTGAAAGGTTAAAAAAATTACATATATATATAAACTATATTTTCTTTTATTTGGGATATATAAAATTTTATTTTCCTTGCATGAATGCTTGAAAATATGCTGATTAGCATAATAAAATCAACAGTATTGATTTTAGATACTTTTTTCAATTTTTATTTATATTTAAAACTTTAGCAAAAATTAATTCTATTGTTAATTATAGAATTAATTTTATTCGAAATTTAAAATCGTAATATTATAATTTTAAAATATAAATTTATATCCATACATTCTGATACTTGCATGATGTTTACAGTAATGCTACTTCACAGTCATCATTATCAAACACTTCATTATCAATAAATATTTCAATATTCTATTGTCGACCAATATATTCTAACTTCGTACTATCACTTTGAATTCACTTTCAGTCAAATACTGATCTAAGCTCAAATACTGGAATCGTTGAATTTAGAAAAGTAAACTTCTCATTTTGAACAGGCAGTGGGGCAATACTGACTTAAAATTGTTTCTATCGTGCATGCAAATAGTTTCTAAGTGTAAAGTTTTTATCCACTCAGTTCACATATTCTTTATAAACTATAGGCTCTATACTTTTCCATGTAAATATTTTTCTAAACTGAAAATTATTTTAGAAATTTACAATGAATTATTATAAAAGCAATATCTGTTTTAAAATATGCTTTTGCAAAATTAGTAATTATGAATCATTCATATTTTCCATGAAAGGGGGATACATGTTTAAAATAACATTTTTCATTGGAAATACTTAATGAAAATCTTGAATTACTATTATCTCGATATAACATGGCATTAAAATATATATTTCACAATTAGAATATGCAGATTTATTGTTGTTTTATATTCATTATTCTAATACAATCCTTACACGATTATATTAAATAAATTAGGCCCTACTATTATTATTATTTTAAATTAATGTAATGCTTAAAATAAAGGATACAATTACCATTATTCAGAGATATAATGTAAGGATCCTAGGAAAGAGAGCACCCAAACACTTGGATAGTATGTGATAACGAATCTTTGCAAATCTTTATAACATGCTAATCAAATGATCAAACGACGAATAATTTTAAGAGAAATCAGAGCTATATTATTATTAAAATTTCAGGGATGGTAAAACTTGGGATTTATTTAAATTTTTTATATATTAAAACATAATCCAATTTTGAAATGAGATTAGTTTAGAATTAAATATTTTTATAATATACAATCAAAAAACTACTTATTCGTTTTTATTTCTTTTTTTGCAACTTTTATGACTTTTTTTTATCTTATATATACAGTATTAGAAGGAGGAGGACGATTCTAGGTTTCACTATGAAGTGGATAAGCACGTGATAGAATCGGTCAGAAAGGTGAAGAATAGTAATCAATGGCCTTGCTCGAACATCCCTGAAAAAGTTCTAAAATGTGATATCCAGAAATCGATCTTCCATTTTTAGATAGAAGTTATATAACTGTTAAGCCAATCAGTTTGGTAAATTTAATAGTATGATTGCAATTATCATTATTTTCACATAATATGCAAATATATTTAAAGTAAATTGATATTTCCCAAATATAAATTCATTATTGAATTAATTAATAAAAATTATCAAGTATTTTTTGTTAGCTTTATGTCTATATTTAAAGGGAGCCCTGATTTTTAATGTCATTCTCATTACTCCATGTTATTCATTTAGCTTCATTTTTCTCATTATCCATGATAATGAGAATAACAATTTTGGATAATATTCACATTTCCAGATTTTATTGATGAAGAAATTAAGATGGCGGATATAGCTACATAGAAGGACATGATTAGGAAAAACGAAACTTTAAAATCTTGAAACTAATATTGTATTATTTTCTAAGATAAAAACATGGATTCTTCATTTTTTAATTTAAAGAATGAATTAAAAACATTTTAAATTGTTCATTACAAAAAAATTAAAAAGTATGCTTTCTTACTCACTGATTAAATTTTCACGAAAAAAATTACAAACGTAAAAGATAGAAGTAGCTTGAAATATGATTTGAACTAATGAATTTCTCAAATATTGAAATGCTTTTCATAACTAGTTTTCTAATTTAGATTTTGAGCTTTGAAAAATTTTAATCTTCAAATTACTTTCTTTAATATTTAATCAGGTGATTAATTTCTTTTTTTTTTTTATTAAGTCTCTTTCATCTCCGAAGTTTCTAACAATTGGACCGCATCGTCCTCGTTTCAATTACAATTATGCAGTTCCAGGTTATATAATTTTATATCTCATTTATTATTCATTTCTTTAATATGGATGGCAAATTAATTAAACATTAATCTGATAATTAAATTTGAATAAAAAGATGATTAAATGTAACATTTAAAAGTATAATTTAAGTAGTAATCAGAAATGTAACAATAAATCTTCTAGGGCTTTTCGAAAGTCATAAATTTTAAAATATAAATAAAGTATTAACAATTATATTTAAAAAAAAATTTTATGCTAAAAATGTAAAATGAGTATTTGGATTTGGATATTTATAGTAGAGAAACTTCTGTAATTCTTCAAAACTTTTGAGGAGAAAGGTTACATATCATCTTTTTTTTTCTCTCTCTCTGAAAGTTCTACATTAGAATTTCCGCATTATTATTGATTACAAGTGGAAAAGAAATTCGAGGAAATTCCAACCACTCGGATATACAATAAAGAAAAAGTCTAGAAACAACAAATTTCGAAGAATCCTTTTCTTTGCTAACCATTACAGATTCGAATGTTCAAAATCAGCACTGAAAAATCGGTACTGTTTGCAAATGTATACACGAAAGTCCTAGCAAAACAGTAATCTTACATTTTTATGAACCTAAGCGATTTTACCTCATAAAGTTAACACCTTGAGGTTTAACGTTTTAAATATTTAAATACAGCCGTTCTCAATTTGAGTATTTTTATCGACATTTTGTTATTATTGGCTTTTATTACCTGAACAAACCGAAAAGAATAATATAAAACATAAAAATCGATTTTTATATCTATATGAAAATCATGAACATTTATAAAACATCAAAATTTCATTTTTTATATAAGTTTTATGACGAATAACACTGTGTTTTCCTTTCTTTCCTTATAAAATTCTTTCGATACGAGTCTTTTCACTGGCACATCAAAATAATGTCAGCTATTCTAGCAATAACTATCCATACTTCTTTTAACATGACAGATGTCTTTCAAAATATGTTTGGCCTTGTTTAATTGTAGGGGTGATCCGTCACAATATATCACTTTTTGAAATATAATACTTACTCGATTTAATGGTCGGCTTGCCTTATATACCGTTACACAAACATTCAGAAACGAAATCGCAAAGTTTGGCCACAAATATACCGATAATGATACAATTTATCGAGGTTTCGCCGAAATACAAGAGAAACTTCCATTTTATAGAGTTAGAGCTGTCAAGTAACTTAACCATTTTGAGATAATCGTCTTTTTTGAGAAAAATAAATGATAAAGTTCGCTTTTTAAAGAAAACTTTACTATGTCCGTGTGTTTTATTAACGCTTTATTTAAGCTTGTACAGTAATCACTTCTTTCGCACTTTTCTCGCTAAGAAAAACAGAGTGCACAAAAATCTTTCTATCCCATTACAACCAGTGGAATAATTGTTCAGCGATGCGTGAATGGGAATAAGTAGCTTTCCTTAATCTATAATTAAATTTCAAAATATATACGCTATTTCAGTGAAATTAAAAAAAAAAAATTGAAGTACAAATAAATTACATAAAATCTAAATAAATCGCTAATAGAGATAATATAAAATTCAATTATATGATAAAGTTCTAAATTTAGTTTTAAAATATTTAAAAATAAATAATAACTCAATTAAGTCACTTCAATAATATTTTAATTCCTTGTAAATAATGATATTAAAATCAAAATTTTGATTTCAATTTTCAACTATTCATTCCATTAAAGAAGTCAATTTTTAATTTAATTTCACGTAAAAGAGATTAAAATAAAAATTTTTTGTTGTTTAAATTTTCGGTTATTTATTCACATTAGATGGCCAGTTTCTATTTCATAATAAAGGACAAAAATTTCGATTTCAATTTCTCAATAAAAGAATTCAAATAAACGTTTTCAATTTCAATTTTCAATTATTTGGTCAATTTCTATTTCATAATAAATAATAAAAAATAATAATAATAGTAATAATCCTATTTCATTTTTAATCCATTTATTCATATTTAAATTAAATTATCAATTTCAATTTCAATTCCCCAATAAAAGAATTAAAATAGTTTTCGATTTCAATTTTCAGTTATTTGGTCAATTAAATGATCGATTTCTATTTCTATTTCACAATAAAAGGCAAAAAAAAAAAATCCGATTTCATTTTTCAGCCATTTCTTCAAATTATATTAAATGGTCAATTTCGATTTCAATTTGCCAATAAAAGAATTAAAATAAAGTTTTCGATTTCAATTTTCAGTTATTTGGTCATTTAAATGATCAATTTCTATTTCTATTTCACAATAAAAGACCAAAAAAATTCCATTTCATTTTCTAGCCATTTCTTCAAATTTAAATTAAATGGTCAATTTCGATTTCAATTTTCAGTTATTTTATTCAATTAAATGGTCAATTTCTATTTCACAATAAAAGAAAAAATTTTTCGATTTCGTTTTTCGGCCATTTGTTCAAATTTAAATTAAATTGGCCAATTTCAGCTTCGATTTCACAATAAAAGACAATTCAAATAAAAATTTCGATTTTAATTTTTAGTTATGTAACCAAATAAATATTTTTTTTTCCTTTTTTTTTTCTATTTTACCTTAAATAAAGAATTTCGAATTCAATTTTACATAAACGACAGTTTCTTCATAGTCTATAAAATTTTTATTTTACATTATCAATTTCTTTTTCTTTCGAAAGAATTTTTTTTGTTTTGTTTTGCTACTAAACGTCTTTAACTTTTAATTAAAATCAAACTACTCGATACTTTAATATAATAATATTAATTTGCATATAATACCTTCTCCAGATATTTCCATTAACAGGAGTGTATGGCGATAATAAAGTGCAATTTTCAAAACTCTTTAAAAATTATTACAAAATTAAAAAAATAATAATAAAAATAAAAAATGTTAATTACGATATCAACTTGTAATCTTAAACGTAAAAATAATTATAAAGAAAAATCGACACAAATTTAAGTCGATCATTAGTATAAATTGTATCTCTCATTACTTCCATTAAATTATGATCAACTGCCATTTACAAATCAATTTTTGCTTTCTTAAATTTATTTAAAATCAAAAGAACTGATGATAGCTTAATGAAATGACTTTATTAGTAATTATATCCTCATTAACTGTTTTAAGCATTAAGCTAAGTATCGTTAATTATCTACTATAATTTAAAACAGCTGTTATATATGTGTGTGCGATGTTTTTTTAAACATTAACAAAATTAAGATGTCAATAAGAAAATAAATAAATATTTGAGTTGTTTAATTAATTATTAATTGTTATTTGATGATGGTATTCGTTATTATCGAGTCAATACTATGTTAATTTCTTGATAGATAATTTCCTATAATTATTATTATTATTGGATTTTTTTATATAAAATTATCTAGAAAATTTTAACTATTTCTTAATTAAAAATCATTAATTTCCATGAGAATAACAATTAAGATAAAAATTAAAAATGTGTATGTAATTCGATGAAAACTGAACTTTTTAAAATGTTTCAAAAAATATTTCAATGTTAAAAATGGAGTCCTGCTGTAAACACGAAAACTTGTGTATAGTATTTTATAAAATGTTTCTGGTAAAAAATATGACATAAAAATGCTTTTAAAAACCGAAAACTTGAGTTTAAATATGAAATTTATATTAAAATTAATTACCAAATTATAAAATAATTTTAATAAATGCTAAATATCGTGTATTGTTTATTAATATGCGATATGATTACTGTAATAGTTAATAATATTAATTAAATTTGCTGTAGAAATTTATGCAATTTCAAATATGGAAAATTAAATTTAATTACGGATTTAATATTCTCGAAAATTTGCTTCATAAATTATTTATTTATAAAATATAATGATGTCGACAGAAGACTTTACAAATTATCAATTTATGACGTTTCTAAGCCGAACCATTATAAATAGAAATATACAATTTCTGTTCATGTTAGTCGGGGATCCTATAAACAGAAGTGATGGCTCTGCGTAACTGCACTTCCGCTTTAGGATTTCCGCCAAAAACTCATCACTAGCTTCCTATATTATAAAACTCTTAAATATGAGATTTCATTCGTTTCCAAGTACGTGGAGTTACAGTACATCCTTTCATTTATCTACCGTATTGCTAAATTATCAAAACAGATTCAGAGTTGCTATTTAAACTGCTCATTTTCTGTAAAATCTTTTATAATAATTGTAGATTCTACTTTCTTATTTTAATCGTTTAAAAAATTAAAATACAGATATTTTTCTTTTCAAGTTTTCAATATTGGGAATTAATTTATAACAGATATTCATGTTAAACACGTAATATTTCACGTACGCCGGAAAATCATTGGCTTCTCCATCATGTCTAAAGTTCTCTTTTAGTAATGTCCGATAAAAATAAAAGTGACGTATCACCGAAGACAACATTGACTGATCGAGTTTGGGGAAATGCGATTAATTTAACCAGGTTTTTAAACAGCTTAATCACAATATACTTAACTCTCTTTTGTTTATGGAAAAATAAGAAAATGGTTAAGTACTTGACCGATATTTATTTAAAAGTAATGTTATAGAAATTCCTATTCAATTTTTAAAGGAAATTTAGTCGTCATTGATAATACACAAAATAGTCAAAGACTATCTTCATTGTTTATTTTTACTACAATACAATGCTGTTGGTATTTTATTGAAGTAGGCCAAATCATTATAGTTATGTAAGTGATATTATTGAACAAAGTGATGTATGCACATTACTTAGGTACACAAAAGACACGAAATGAGGTGCTTATATTAATGTACTTGATAAGCGTTTATGTCTATACAGGACTATATATTGTATCTAATCACAAACTCAATAAAACTAGAATAATCAAAAATAGTTGAATTCTTAAAATCTTTTTTATTTTGTCATTGCATACAAAAATCAATGCGAACTTGATTCATATCATAAAAAAATTAATTATTATTTACTGTGAATTTAAATTGAGCATTAGTTGAGGAACCAAACTGCACATGTTATAGAATATTAATTTTCATTTGCATTAATTCTTACATCTCGGAATAACTTAAATGTTGAATTTTAACGTCGCAGTAGTTTATTAATAAATGTGCTAAAATGAGAAATTGCTTTAAACTCGAAATAAATGCATTTTGGATATTATTTAAAGCATAATACAGTATAATTAATGAAATTCCGAATTATCAATCTTTGGTTGTCATTCTTTACTTTTATAATTAACTTATTTACTCTTTCCTTTACTCATTTATTATCGATAAAATTCGATATATTTTCTTAATTAGTCGGCAATCTAAGTTTTAGAAACACAAAAAAAAAAATTAATTAAAATTTGAGAACAACAACAGAGAGGGGGAAAAAACTAAAGGCAGCATAGCTTTATTAGTTTTAAGAATAAAAAATCGATTTTTCGCCAGAATTGTATTATTTGCATGCTTAGCGATTTTTCTATTAATTAATCATTAGAGAAGTGTCACATGATGGATAAATAGATAATATCTAAAAGGAAGAGTCTTTCGTGTCAAAAGCGCTAACATGTGAATAATTGGGTCAGCTGTTATTAACAATAGATATTCTACTCCATAAGATAAAGACCCTGTCAACAATAAAGAACTTTCTCACTTTAGATTCATTGAACGTATCTCGTTTACAAACTGTAACGTATAAAATAGATAATAATGAATTATTATATTTTGACACTCGCTTTCTGCAGAATGTAATTGTTTTCGTTTGCATTCTATTTACTTTTTAAATTTGAAAGAAAACTTTACTCTTTTAGATTTATTTAATGGATGGAATTAAGCACTGAAAGAATAAAATTATTCGAAACATAGAGTAGCGCAAACTTCAGCCGTATTTACTCCTAATAAAGGCAGTTGACTGATGGAATATTATATTTCTAATCTTATTGTCAAAAATGACAAAAAATACGTGGATAAATGAAATTATTAATTTATTGTCCGATACAGAAATCGAATCAGAAACGTAGAAAGAAATTTTTGTTGGAAGTAAACATGTCGTAGATTTTCACTACTGTTTATATATACTTAGTGATATTAAAAGAAGTGAAAGTTATGTTAAAGGAAACAGAATAATAAAATTTAAATGCAAATTTATAATTTTTAAACATCATCCGTATGAGATGTTAGTACACACAAATAAAATCATAGCTATTATAGATGGAGATGTTGTTTAGTTCGGCCCAAATGTCACCATTTCACGTTTATTAACATTAATTACATAGATAACTGCCCAAAGGTATCAAATTAGCAAATTATATTCTGCAAACAATCCTTAATGATGAATCATTAATCAACATAAATTCGATTATTATTATAATCATCATTATTACGAAGATAATTATTTATTATAACATTAGCAATTATTATGTTTATATAAAAATTAGTTTAGTTTTCTTCATAGATTAACTATTTTTCCCCCCTAAACTCGATCAAGTTCAATTTTAAAATGCAATTTAAAAAAAAAAAATTATTTTTATTCGATTGATTCGGAACCAAGTTAATCTGAGCAACAATTCACTTAAGTAAAAAAGATAGTAGAAAAGCAAATTATAAAAAGAATAAGTAATCAGTCCATCATTACCATATTTAATATTTATCAGCTGTCCTTTAAAGACAAAAAAAAATCTTTTTGTGAAAGTTTTTGATTATACAAAGCAGTTTAATTGCTTTCCTGAATATTTTCTTACTAAAATAATTTTATTTATATCTATGAGAACCAGGAAATTTTCGTCATCATCATGATGTTTTTTCTTTTTTTTCCTATTTTTATTTTTTAAACTGAAAACTTTCTTTATTTAAACAAGAATAGGTTAATATTGAATATTTTTTTGTTACATGGTTGATTAAATATTTATGATTCCTTTATTCAAAAATTTTATTTAAAAAATATTGAATTTTTTACATCAAAGCGGGAATAAAAAAAACAGTTCTGGTTAAAGAAAATTAATAATTAAAATTAACAAAATTCAGAAAAATATTACGTTATACTGAATTTTTTTATGACAATTTAGATTTTCTTTCGAGTTAATAGCAAAATTCTGACACCTTACTGATACAAATCTCCACCGGCTGTTGTGGGTAAGTATAGCAGAGGTGTGCCAATCTGTCACCAACAGAACAACACTACAATATGATGAGTCTTCAAAGAGAAATGAACTTGTAACATAAACAATTTATTATTATGAAGGAGCCAGTAATTTTATATTCTGTTATATGATTGGTATATCTGAACTATATTTTTGTATATCACATAATAACAATAATAAAACAGTTTTAAATTAAGCAAATTTAGTTTTTATACAAACCAAGGGGAATTTTAGTTTTAAAAAACATAAATATAACTCTATCTTTTAAAAATGAGAGGTTTTGTTTCAGATCTATGTCCATTTTTCACACTTTGTTTCTGTTTGACACGATACGTTTATATGGAATAAATTGAAAGTTTGGAATGGAAATATTCTACATTCTGATGCATAATTATTATGTACGAAAATTTAAGTAAATACTCAAAATGATTTGCATATGTATAGTTTCTATTAAAAATAAATCAATTAAATAGATGAATTCAACAAAAATTTGCAATTTTAAAATTTCAATAGATAATGCATTAAAAACTTCAGCAACTTTTAAAAATGTATTACTCAATAGAATAAGTTGAAATATATTAAAACAAAAATATATTTGTGATACGTATCTAAGGAAATGCGATCCACCATTGCCTTTCAACTTTTATTTATTCCATATTTTGTCTTTACGACTCTTTTCCTATAAGAATTGTAAAGCGTGTTGCGTCATTCATCTGAGTAAAAAACGTATAAAAAGCGATAATTTATCAAAAATCAGTGATAAAACTGGCATATAAATGGCAGTTGCTACATATGCAAATTGTAGCAGTTTATTAAAATAAATAAATTTTCAACAAAGTCGACATTCTCATATGTATTAATACTTCTAATAAAATAAAAATTATTTATCTCACAATTATTTTAAGAAATAGGAAGAAAAATGGCTAATAAACAATAATTTTAAACATTTGTGTAGTAGAATATAGTATTTCATCTGCGAGAGGGATAGTATGATTGTTTGTTTACAAAAGAGATCAAATTACAGTCTGGGTATCATGTTACAGTCATAAATTGTCTTCATGAGTTGGAAAAATTTTTTAGAATTATGAAGTATTTGTATTAGATGCGGAATATCATCAAGAATGTAAATATATAAAAAGTTTTTTATCCGATGTCCGAAATCATGAATAATTTGAAAAATTAAATTGTTTACATATGCAAATTTAGGCTTAATTGCTTTTCGTATTTTCTTTACTCTGTTATTCTTTTGATTCTCATCCAAAACTAAAAAAGGGTATCAGAGTACGGTATATTGCCAACAAAATCCAATTTTTTTCGTGTCAAAATATTAAAATGCCAAAAAATTATGGCAAAAAAACAAAATATCATAATTTTTTTAAATGGACTCGCTAGACCGTTAAAAAAATTTTTTAGGAGCGCAAAGGGTTAAAATATTTGGAGTGCTTTGGGTGATCTAATTAAAAAAAAATTTAATTATTAATTAAAAAAATGAAATTGTAGCATTGTAAACAAATTAACATCAAATTTATACATATCGAATAAGAGAGACTTTTTTTTTTCAATTAAAATATATTGGCGTTGTAGTTTTTCTCAGGCAGAGGATTTCAACAAAATATTGAGGATACAATTTTGATCAATAGACAATTGGATTTAACTATTATTCATCGTTTAAGACATTACTGCATATTCCCATTTTATAAACCCCTTTGAATAATAAATGCTAATTCAGACAGAATTCTATATATAGCATTAAATATATATTTATTTATTTATCATCTTATTTTTCCAATTTAATATCAGTATTTAAAATTTATTAACAATTGTGTTATCGATGATTTAAAATATTTTATGTTTAAGTAAAATTTTATTTTGACTTCTGCCATTTATCAATGTAAATTAATGTTGTGTTCACAATTAATACAAAAACTTTTATATGCTGAAATGTTCATGTTTTTGTTAATATTCATAATTATAAATAACAACTAACAGAATCAATTAAAGACATAAAAAGTCACACACACAATCTAAACAACTGAGTGAATGACAGCTTTCAAAGTAAAATCTTACCTTTTGTTGTACATTTTTACTAACAATCAGTCATTCCACGTTTCTCTCAATGATTGCTCTGATACATTTGCTATTATATTCTCCAAAATAGAATAGCTTATTTCTCTCCAATTCACTTATCAAAGCTTATATTTGTTGCTTAGTGTAATTATATAAATAATCACGTCTGTTTACCTCCATTTTCTTTGAATATTGAGTTTGCGCAGTGCCAGTGAAATGTAATGTAACGAGTAGTTTCATTGGTTGGAATGAGATTGACATTATGTATATGCACATTCTAAGCATCATGGGAAAATGATAACGTTTCCTAAGAGAGAATGACTGGAGCATCGATTAAAACATAATAATCTCTCTACTGTCTCTGTAGAAAGATTGTCTTTCCACAGAGACGATTTTTCGTCTCTGCAGAGAGATTAAGACCAGCATAGACCCCCTGATCAACTATCTATAAAGTTACTGGCAGGAATCATTTTATTTGGGCAGTGACATTTCATTTTAATTGAAAATTTATTAAAATAGCCATATGATCGTATTACATTATATTATTTTATTACATTCTCATTTTTATGTAATTTATGCTATTTTTTAATAAACAAAAAAGCAGTTTTCAGCATTCATAGAACAATATTATATATTTCAATTAGTACTCATATCAAATGTAGTTATTTCAATTTCTTTTTAATTACTATAGGCTTCCATCTTGTTTTCTGTCTTTATGCAAAGATTTAAACAAGACTTTCTTCAGTTCTGCTTTAAAAGTTTTATTTCTTGCAATACAAAAATACAATGTTAAAATAGATTTGAATGTGCTATACATGTATTATTCTAAAACATTTTTATTTATTATTGACCCACATTTTGTTTAAAATTACTTTGAAAAAGGTTTTCTACCAAGTAATCATAAATAATTTTTCCAGTAGCAAAAAAATAATTTTGGAGAATGCCTCTTTATATAAATTCATTACCAACTGCACACTTGGAATATATGAAAAGAACAATATAAAATTTATGTAAAAATTGATCAGCAAATTATCAATGATTATATACATATAAAAAAAATTAAGATTTTTAAGTTATAGAAAAAATTATTAGTAGTTCTTCAGCTCAAAAATGTTGTTCATTTTTCGCTAAAATATTCTGAAATACCATCCAATTATATATATATAACAAAATTACATCAATTAGCATTAATTTTCATAAAAAACAAAACATCTATTTTTCTATAAATTCATAAATAAATAAATCAGCAGATAACATGGAAATGTTACATAAACTTCATCTGTAAAGTACAATAAAGCTGTTATTTATTAGCTGAAAGATGGATTCAATCCTAAAACCATATTTCCACATCTAAAAGAAGTAGACTTAAGCTACGTTTAGACATGCTACTTTTCATGCAACAAGACGCGTGCAACAAGGCCTGTGAGAAGGCATGCAAAGATGCATGCCTCAAAATCTGTTGCAATACTAGACGCAAGAAGGCACATGTGTTTCCCCATCCTAGTTGGGTTACACGTGCAACTAGTTTTGCAACATCTTGTTTTGATTATTTTTAAACTTTTTTCGCAAATTTTTCTTTGCTTTAGGGATTGAGATGTGAAGAAAACACTTCAATTTATTGAAGAAGTTAAATTTATCGTCAAGTCATTCTAGTAATTTTTTTGAAAAGACTGATGTTATTAGTGCTTCAATCGAAATATTTGCATGTCAAAACATTTTTTCCCTTCTTTTCCTTCTGTCATTTGAAATGATAACAGTAGCTGCCACTAAAGCGGTAACATACAACTCTTTTCGTGTTGGTATTGTCTGCAATATGTCCTCCACGTGTGAACGCGAAGGGGCAAGTTGCATGCCTATGCGGCTGTTGCACATTGAGGCATGCGTTATTCTGCATACAACATTGCATGCAAAGAGGCATTGGTCTAAACATAACTTTAGTCTACTAATCTTCATCCTGAAAGACCTGATGAGAAACCCAGTTATGGTATAGTAAGCCTTAGAATGACTAGAAATTGGTATAAAAATTATAAAAAGGAAGGAATAAATATTCCCAAGTAGATACCTACTATTGTTTAACAATTTCAATAAAATATTCTTTGTATGTAAACAAATCATAATAATTCACTCCACATATCAAAAATCAATCAATATATTCTTTTCTCTTGTTTTATGCCACTTTCCATCCTATTGAATACAACATGGTGGAATATACTAATGCCCATCACAGATTGCCATGAAGATAGGTGATCAGTTTATTTGTATAGTTCAACAACTCAGGACCTCTCCTGAAAAATCTGGAGATATGGGAACAGAAATTGAACCTGAATATGCCAGATGTAAGCCAATACTTTCATCAGTCATTCAGCTGACACCATTTATCACTTGAAGAAATGCTTTGCTAGTTTATTTAGCATATAGTTATAAAGACAGAAATTAGGCCAAGTTGGAACCCTTGCATAAAATCTAAAAGAGGCTGGATCTGATTGACCATTTGGAAAGTTGAAGCATTTCTATTTAGCAAACCTGGTAGACTATATTTTATATTGAAATTTATAAAATATACACAAACAAAAATAAAGCATTTAAATTTTAATTAAATACAGGCATTCTTCTTGTTCCAAACATAAATCATAAGATTTATGTTTATTATTTGAGTTATAAGAGTTTTGTTCATAAAATTGAGTTTTTTTGTAATTCAAATACTGTTGTTATTTTGGCTCTAAAAATACTGAAATAATGTTATATATTGTAATATATTTCACAATTGGATAAATTAAAAGTTTTTTATTTTACAAATTTTAATGAAAAGTTCCAAATATAAAGGATGAATTTTTGGTGTAATCACTGCCATCTTGAAATACTGCTGTAATATATTAACTGTATAATTTTATATATTATTATTTTAATTTCTAGAGCATTTTGCTATAATATTGTTTAAAATTATTGTAAGTTTTTAAAATTTTATAAAATTTGAAAATGAAATTCTTGTTCATAAGTATGAATGTTAATAACTACAGAGTGCTTATACCTTGTATTTATTAAACATTTTAAAATTTGTTAACTCTTTTATGAACAACATTCTTGTTTAGTCTCTCATATTATTGGCACTCTATAAATTACACTATATTAATAAGGAATAACTTATTCAAGTCTGAAACTTTTGCATATTATAAGTATCTCATAAAAGTTCAAACTGAATTTCTGTGCAAATTATACTTGCTTATATAAACTGGATTTTAGGTAAACTGGGGTTGACTATATCAATCTTAATTGCCTTACTATAATTCAATCTTGGATAATAAGTTATAATGTGATGAATAACATAAGAAAAACTTCATTTATGACCTAGATAATACCTTGTACAATGATCTATTCTATATTAATAAACTAACTGTAAATGATCAAAACAGATGAGATTCAAACTTGAGGAAAAGCTTTTATTAGCTCATACTCATTCTTATATGCATTTTGAAAAAATCCCCTCAGTAATTTTCTGTAACAAATAAATAAACTGCAAATAAAATAACCAACATAAATAAAATATAAATGAAATTAAAATAATTTATTGTATTTATATTTTATTTTTGTTAATTTATACATACACTTATCAAGATTAAGAAGTCCAAATACAAATCTTAAAATAGTGTATGAGTTAATAAGAAATTCTTGCCTAATGTCAACTTGATTCCAGCATAATTTTGATCATTTATGATTAATGTTAACATATAGAACATTGCACTTATATAGAATGGTAAAATACAAAGCCTTTTTAGCAGTCAAAAACTTTATTCAGAAACATTTTCAATGCACTTGGTGCCTTCTTCAGCTACTACTACAAAACTAACCCTGTTACATAAGACCAGTAACTGTTAGTAGTAGTAATAACTGAGTAACTGACCAGTAATTGTAGCAGTAGCTGAGAAAGGCACCAAGTGGTTGAAAATGTTTCCAAATAAAGTTTTTGACTCCAAAGGGCTTTATATTTTACTTTTGTTTTTATTTTGTGTAGTCTTGATGAACTTTTATCGTATAGAATGGATTTATTCTAGTATTTTATAATGCTTTATCCAAAAAAGACTCATGTAGGCCAAATATACCAATCTTTGGATATATTCATTATTTTAAAGCAACAAGAATTTTGGAGTAATATTGGATTCTCAATTTCAAACAGCATATTATTTGTCAAAAAAAAAAAAAAAAAAAAAAAAAAAAAAAAAAAAAAAAAAAAAAAAAAAAAAAAAAAAAAAAAAAAAAAAAAAAAAAAAAAAAAAAAAAAAAAAAAAAAAAAGAATTATATAAAATTTGATTTCACTTGAAAAAACTTTTGTATATGAATATGTTGATATAACAGAACTTGTTTTATTCTGTCTTTGATTAGTATAATTATTTATTCTGCTGTACCCAAGACATATCTAGATAAATTAGTTGCCAATTATAAGTATAATGATGCTTTAATATAATAAAAATGATATCTGGGCATAATGAATCAATTAGCATTTTATTCAATTGCAGAATTCTACTTTAATATTTTGAGAAAAATACAAAATCATTTGAGGATACATATTATTCCAATGTAGTAGACTAACAAATATACAGGGTGAAAAAAAAAACAATTGTCGTAAAGTTTTGCATAATGATAAGCAGTGCCATAGCGAGGATATGGCGAAGGTGGCCATGGCCATTGGCACCACTGAAACAGGCACCTAATTAAGGAATCACTACCATCGTCCACCACTTCACAAACGTGCCTTAGAGCATTAGCTATGACACTGATAAGGGATACTGAAACAAATCGAAAATGTCAACGAACATATGGTTTAAATGGCATCTTTTTCAAGTTAGCACTCTTTTAAACTAGCCAATCACAATCGAGCACACGAAGTGCTATTGTCACATATTATGTCATTCTCGATTGGGATTAGCTAGCTCTTCGCATGTTCGATTGTGATTGGCTAGTTCTAAAGGGTTTTAATTTGAAAATGGTGCCATTTAGACCATATGTTCATTGACATTTTAGACTTGTTTTGACATCTATCAGTACACAAAACTTTACAACAAAGTTTTTCTTCACCCTATATAAAATCCTATTAATAAAGGAGCTAAAGCACTAAGCAGAAAAAAAATTCTTTATTACATAAAAAACATTTTCAACCACTATCAACTGGTCTACATCAGCTAATGTTATCCATTACACAGAAGAGAGCCGGTATATTACTCCAGGTTAGAAAGAGCCGTTGTTTGGTGACATGATATTTTTCCAGGTTGTTTTTTATATAGGTTAGAAAGAGACATTGGTTGGCAACATGTGTTAAATTATTATCCTGCAAGAAACAGGGGACCTGTTTCTGTTACTTACATCAAAAATTGTAAGAAAGGTTAAACTAAACGTATAATTGGTCAAAAAATGTAAAGTCTGGGGATATTAGTACAAAAATATGCATGGAGGGATTAAGGCATTAAGAAACTCTAAAATTAAGACAATAAAAATGTTACAAGATAAAAGCAATTTCCAGGACATCATTACTACTGAGTGAAATTACATCAAAAAAGCAAAGCACCAATGCGAATGTCCAAACATATTTTGATGCCCAGATACTCAGGCCAACACTTTGCAACTTTGATGAATTATTTTGAAAAAATAATTCAAAAACTAAATTATGTGTTACTACACAATAAAAATCGGAAAACAAAAATACAAAAAACAAAACTTCTAAAACTAAATATTAGTTAAAATGCAGAACTCTAGAAGCTGCAGGCAGAAATTTTTCTGCTTAGTGCTTTAGCTCCTTTATTAATTTTAGAAGTAGCAGAATGTCTTCAACTTTAGTAAAATCCTATTAATCTGATCTGATTTTTTAAAAAATTTTAAATAATAATATGTGGTCACAGATGAAGTTTTGCTATTAACAATTTTGTAATAAGTCAACTCCAGTGATTCATTGAATTGTTGATTCCAAAAGTCATGTAATTAATAAATTATAAAAAAAAATAATTGGAATTTTGCAGAAGAAAAAATTTTGCTTTTATTGATTAATACATTAATTTTATGCAATTAGAGTATACAGGTAGTCCTTGATTTAACCATCATAAGTCATAAATGTCCAAAATTATAGACTTCTCACTACTAATGTTTAATAATGACACTACATTATCTTAAGAAAGTACACAAAACTAAGAACCAGATACAAAAAAGGATACTTTCCATATATCAGATTATTGGGTCAGGGACTCGAACTCATGGAAATTACATTGATCAATCACAGAGTTACATCACTGTTACAAGTCAACAAGGACTATCTGTACATTTGTTTTGGGATAGCAATACTCTGCATAATTTTATTCAGCAACAAAACACATCTTCCATCAAAACATTCAATTCATTATTTCTTTTATACCTTTTTACCCCTTAAAATTATATTATATTTTAGTACAGATATAGTTCACTTTATGGCAATATGCTAATACAACACTTCTCAATTATATTCCATATTTTTATTTTATATTTCAAAATAAAAATTTTCTATATAATAATACTTATAACAGATATATAAAACATAAACTAATATATATAGATGGGCCAGGCTTGGAGCCATCCTAAAAAACTGAAGGTGTGAGATCTGAAATCGAACATGGATTTTCCAAGATGATATGCAAATTCTTTAAAATGTGGCAATCTGGCAGTTTTTTTAAGCCTAGTGCTATTGTGTATTCAATGAATAATAGTGTAAATATGTTTTTAGGTTTTTATATTCATTGGCAAATGAAAAAAGCAGTGACTTGCTTTACAATGGTAATCAGGAATTACAGCAGTTACTGCTGTAATAATGAGGTATGCCTGAATCTTATCAGGTTCATTTCATTTGTTTTATTGCATACAGCCAAGTCTTGAAAATTATTGTTCATTTATATCATCATCTACCAAGCTTCATTTAATAATTTCTATTGAGTTGCTTAAGAACCTTCTTTTTGTATTTTACAAGATTTTAATATTTTTGCTTCTTTCCAGTTAATTTCTATATTATTCTGGTAACATTTTTTGGCAAGAGCTGTTATTATTTTTCTGTTATTTTTATGTTTTGTTATGCTTTTTGTATCTTCTTTTTAAAGTTTCTCTTAGTCAACTCAATATAATACTTCGTGTATCATGATTGTATATTGATATTTGATAAACAATTTGTAGGTGATATTATAAACAAACAAAAACAGAAATGATTTCTAAGGCTTGGCTATACACCATAAAACAAACAAAATGAACCTGATAAGATTTAAAATAATTTTCAGAGAGTTTAATTTTAAAATTACATATTATTTAAAGACTAAAATAATCATCACAAATTTATTTAGTAAAAACTGATATCAAAACCATAAAAATAGGTGTGTGTAAAATATTTTATGAAATATTTAAAAATATTGTGTTATGTTTAATAATGGTTGTTCTAGAATGTAAAATGGTTTTTGAAAATCAAAGCATTTGAAATAAAGTAATATTTTTATTGATCATGCTTATTAAGTACTGAAAATTTAATCATAATATTTCTTCAAAGTAAAAGAATCAATTTAGACAGTTGTAGAACTTTATAATTTTGTCAAAATATCTACAGAATTTTTTTTCATGAAATTTCCAAATATTGTTCTTAACTTAGAAATTACATTAATTTAAATAATATTATTTGCCCAATGAAATCACAACAAGCACTTGAAGCAGGAAAAATACACTAATTTTATAGATATATATAATAAACACTACATATACTAATAATACAATTGTTTTCCAGAAAAATCTCAAGTGAGCTTGCGATTACCGGCTGAGGAGGGCCATAGTAGGCCGAAAACGTTTCCGGAAAACAATTGTATTATTAATATATGTTTTTTATATATATCTAATAATAGTGTATTTTTCCTATTTCAAGTGCTTGTTGTGATTTCTTGTGTTATTAGAAGCAGCAGAACTCAGTTGTTTATAGCAATGAATTTCTATTATACAGATAGTTATTTATTGCAATTCAAGATGGAAAGTCTTTGAAATTGTTTAATTTTCTTATTGATGTTTTTAAAAACTCAAGATTAAAAGGAATTAAGAATTAAAAGAAATAATAATATTTGAGGCAGGATAATATGCTGGAATAAACAGTCAGAACTGGATGAAGCTATATTCAGCCAAAATAATCATTTTTTTTTATATACAGTATGATAATTGCTGGTAACACTTTAAGAAATTAAAAAAATATATATATATATGAATTATATATTTTATGAACGTTATTAATAATTCATTATTTTGTGTGATTATACGCATGAATTTCTTTCTGACCAGAATTTTTTTTCTTCTTCGTTGATATTCATTTTTCATTTTCTCGCTATTGAAAAGTAGACGAAGCGATCACAACTCCGACCATATTTTACAACGATGATGTTATTGGTAAATCGACCAACATATACAACTTCTAACAGTCATTCATTATCTACGTAAAGATATATAAGTCTAAAATAAGATATATCTCACACTCCGTAACCTAAGCGTCTGTACTGCATCACTGAATTTCTCAGATAGGCTTTGATAAATTTTTTGGTAATCTTAAAAAATATATGTCTATATATATAACTGTATATATCTTATGTTATTTTTCATTATATATTTTTCTCCGTATTAAAAGAGTAGCTTTAATCTACTTCGGAGTAAATTTTTAGCGGATTAAACTTTTGAACGATTAAACACGGATAATTTCAGTTAATAACACTTAAAATGGTTTGAAATAACAATTATTGATTTATGGATTATAAATCTAAATTTCTTCAGTAACTTATTCATTGTAACTAGAACCGCATATATTTATCTCGTAAAAGATTAAAGGGGAAAGTAATCCGGACGGGTGTTACATTACCTGAATAATTAAATTTTCGCATAATTTAATTATATTAATGATACTAAAATTATTAATTTTAATTAATCGATTTTCTTCATAGAATTCTAAATTTTGAAATTTTAAAGTATATTAAATTCCTCTAGGCATTATTAAATAATTAGTTATTTGATATAATGATGGACTTATTAATTTGAATATTTTAACATATGTTTAACTATTCAATATTTACTAGTTCAGATATTCAAATTTAATTATCGCATAGGAAATATATTACTGGCGATATAAATTATTAATGTTTGTTTGTGAAAATTATTAATTTAAACTATTATTAACGCTTTATTACGGAAAATTTAGGCTATAAGGTTATGTAGTCCTTTACCTTAAAAGTGAAAGATAAATCAAGATGTAAAATTTTATATTATGGAGAATTTGAAAATTTGTATCGAATTTTATAACAAATCAAACGAATTAAATTGTCATCTAGATTAAAGCAATTTCATTTCTCAAATTCTGTCAAAAATTTAATTAAGTGATAGTGTTACAATGTAATTTATTTAACAGCTGTTCAAAAATGAAAAGATTTTTTCTTTTAAATGTTTATTAAGAGAAAAAATATATGAGAGAAAATTTACGAAATTTGTTAGTACTGTTTATATTTTATCAAGAGATGTTTTTATGTTTTCTGCATTTTGTAAATAAAATTAATATTTAATATTAAAATCACTTTGATAAAAACTCATTTAAGATTAAAATATAGGAAAGAAAACGTTCTTTGCTACAGAAACAAACGTATGCAGCAGAGTTAAAATGTTAAATAAATTATAAAGTGCAAGATTACTTGGTAATTTTTAATTTTTTTAAACTTACGAGTTTTTTTACAAATGTAACCGAAAAAACGACTTCATTTTAAATGAAATTCGTTACTAATCTCTTCTGAGATGCTACGAAAATACCAATTCAGCAAAAAAGAAAATTGATTCATTTAACAATCTTCACGTGTAATATTTGATGTTGAAAAGTTGAACTTTTTTTCTTTTCAATAACAATATAAATTTTTCTCAGGTTTGTTTATTTATATAAACATTTTTTATTGGCTTAACAGTATTTTTTTCTTTTATTTTGAAGAAAAATTACTTACAGAAGGTTTTTAGATGATTCCTTTTCATTTGTTTTTTGTGTTTTTTTTATCCTTCTTCTATTCTGCTTTATATTTTCAAAGAGAAAAATAGGTAGAGGAACTGTTGACAGTTAATGAAGGACAAAAGTTTCGCCTTTTGTTATTTAAAAGGAAAATTACTTCAAGAAGATGTAATTAAGTAGTTTTGTAGAAAACTAGATGGGATTTGTCAGATGGTGTTTGTCTGTATCTCGCGTAAACAGAATGCAAATTCAGTGAAGAAAAATCTTCAGGAAACAAGAAAAAAATTCTTCTAATGGATGAATTTTTATCAATTAAATATTTTAAAGGATTGTTCAAATAATTTTCTTAAATTATTATTATCGTATGTTCTTTTCCTTTTAATTAATTAAACAATTTTTTTTCTTCCTTAATTTTCTCGTCTAAACAAACAAATTTATTTACTTTATAATTAATTTGGAGATTTAAAATTTATTTGCTAGAGGATATAAGTATATTCTTTTATTATGAGAAAGGGATAACACTTAATCCTTGTTTAGCTGCATCTTTTAATCCTTTGTTAATGAGCGGCTTGTCTCCAATTGAGAAGATTACATTTTCTGCTCTGACGAGTATATTTGTCCAGTCCGAGCTATTTCTTTCTACTCAAAGTTTTGTTATTTTCATAAGTTTTAGTTATTATTTGCTTCTTAAAATTCATATTCCCTTCCTGCTTAAAGTTTTTTTTTTTTTGGTTTGTGTGTGTTGTCATAAAATTTTCTTTCCTCTTCAAACCTTTTAATTATTTTATGTACTTTATCAACATGCAAAAGTTCTTGTAAACAATTTGCCGAAGGAAAATAGAGTACTTAAGTACACAAGGTATACCGTTTTGTTAAAGAAATAAAGGACGAAATCCGTTAAAACGTAATAAATCGATACAGATATCTACCCGGATATCTTACAGTGAATTAGCATTAATTAATTATAGAAGATAGCCTATAGAATCATTTTACTGTGTAAATTACTCAAAAGAATAGATGCAGTAACTATAGATCGATACCGAAACTATGGAAACTCGACAACATCATGAAAATTTAAGACGTTGGATTAGCTTAGAAGATAATTGAGAATTCGATGATCCTTTGGAATTCACAAATGTCTTTTCAGCGTTTGTTTTAAAGGAATATTATTTAGAATTTTCTGAATGATTGACTAGATTAGAAAATTATATTTATAAAAAAATGACTATAAAAAGAAAACAGACTTTAAAATAAATTATTTTAATATCGATTTTATGCAGTTCGATATTAGAAGTTTAACAAAGTTCAAAAATCAATTCTTTTCCATTCGATTGGTCCATTCGCATTTAAATTGACCAATGAGATTAATTTACATTTAGATTATTTACTAAATATTTTAATATCTTGCTAGATGGCGCTAGTATTTATAGATTTTTGTCTCTTAAAATTTAAAATTTAAATGTGGACAGAGAGCTTCATCATACTGAATTATGAATTCAATGCATATCTTACAAGTTAAAATTTTTATTATAGTTTTCTTTTTTAATGATTTATTCATGAACTTTTTGAAATAATATATTAAATTATCTAACATCATTTAATGCAATGTGACTTTATTGTATGTTTCGAAAATATGAATAGATGGGAAATTTTTTCCTTTAGTTAGATATTACTTATGTAAAATAAGGAAACAAATAACATTTATTTATTCTGAAACTGGAAAACATAAAAAACTTAGCAATTAAAAAATTAGAAATTACGAATCTATCATTCATAATGTAGGAGTGATTTTGCTTTACATCGACTATACATTAATAAACATCAAAGAGCAGGTAGAAATTCAATTTTGTGTTTTTACTGAATTTTAAACTTAAAAGTTTGTTCCAAGCTATTAAAAATTATTTAATTAATTTTTAAATGTTAAGAAAGTAAGCGTTACTGTATATAAGTTCTTTTGCTGTTATAATCAATTTTATAGCAAAACATAACTGGATTAAAATAAATTTTTATATTTAATAAAATATATTTTTTATATACTACCTTGTATATAATCAAAAATTATATTCGCTTAAGTTCCGAAAACTGTTTTCGTAATAATAATTTTAAAAATAAAATATTAATCAAGTAACATTCGTAATATACATCAGCCGTAAACGGAAACAGAAAAGAAAACAGAAAAGGATAGAAATTTATTCAATTTCAACAAATATAAAACTGAATAAATTTTTAACAGAAACTGAAAACAGAAAAATGAATATCTGTTTTATTTTTCAACTTATAGTTTTGTATTTCCAGATAAAATGCTTTTCGGATTTTCAAATCGGTTTTTGAACATCAACGGAAATACAGTAGATCAGCAGTTTAGAGAGTAATCTTATCGGTTTATGACAATAAAAGTGGAACTAAGCTGTGACTAATTTATTGAAGTTAATGGAAACGGACCAAATCTCTCGAAATATGCTAAATAACTGAAAATATCATTTAAGATGAGAGTCCAATACGACAAGGAAGTTAAATCGTCTTTCACTCTCCTCCCGACCTGCTGAAGAGACAAAAACAACCTTAACGATTCTTCAAATGCGTTTAATAACGAAAATATCATTAAACTCCACTAGATACGGAAAATGGCTTACTTCGGCTTAAACCCATTCAAAAATAGAAAGTTTTAACGAGTCTAATTTAAGTTTTGGAATTTGAAATTACATTCTTGTTATTTTGTAGAAGCATTCCAATTTCTAATAATAAATTAATCTGATTATTAAAATCGTATATATCTAGCTAGAAACAGAGTATTATTTGGTCATTACAAAATATCTTCCCCGAGGTATTAGTGTATCGATCCAAAACAAATTTTGTTTAATGATAACAACAGTTAATACGATTTTCAATTAGTTATGTAAATTTCGCTATTCCCAAATAAATTTTAAAGTGTTTAATTCAGAATTACACGGATTTTAAACATGGAAATTGAATATTTTGTATATCATAAATTGCTGAAAGCAAACAATAACCATAATTATATATTCTATATTTGCATTTACATCAATATTCTTTGAAGATTAATTTGGAGAGGAGATACCTTGATTTAATCTTTTTATTTATTTAAAGTTTTCTTCAAATTGATTTTCCAAATTCCTTTGTATTTTATAAAATTGGATGAAGTTTTTATATGATACTTATAAACTGCACTTTGAATCGATAAATGTCTAATATGTCCTATTCTATAGCTTTAGCTGCAAATTTATATTACACTATTCGAGCTTCTATCCAAAACTATATATCTATCTTTCTCCAATGGAGTTCATATGCTAGTCCATTTAATATTTTAATTGTCGGTGAAGCTGAAAAATAAATAATATACTTTAATGAACTGATATGCAATATTTATGCTGATGCATAACTATAAAGTCAATTTCAAACTTTTAGCTGTTAAATAAGAATTGTGGTTTGGGAAGAGCATTTATTTGCAACCGGAAATCATTAAAAGTATTTGTAATTATAAGAAAACGAAAAAAATATTATTCACGTCTTGCCATCTATCGACCGAACAGGACATTAAAAAAAATGGAAAAATCATTTTACGGTATAACTACAAATTAAATGTTATTTACTTGCTAAATATAAAAAAAGTATTCAAGAAAATAAAAAACGAAGCTTAAAAATTTCAGAAGGAGAACTTGTATAAAAATATAACGCATGTATATTCTGTAGTGTATCAATTTAATTTTTGTATCAAAAGTTTGTTCGAGAAAACATTCTTATCATTTTTTTTTCCTCATCTTAAATAAATTTCTTTTCGTTATTAAATTCCACTTAACAAATTTCGAGAGGAAAAAATAATAGAATAAATAAAAACAAAATCTTGCAAAAATATAAATTTGAAGAATTTAATTGTTTTCTGTGGAATTTTTGGTGATCTTAAATTTTTGTGTTGACGGCTCGAAAATAAATGTTAAGAGAATTCTTCCTTACAAATGGAATTCCTCAACTTGAAGAATATTCAAAAATGTTACTGGATAATTAATGAAGATTCTTAAGAATTCCTAGAAGTAGCATTTTAAAAGCACTTTAAATTGATGTCTTTTTTAAAGGTTTAAAGAATTAAACAGTATTCAACATTATTCCTAATTGCATTAAATAAAATAATTTTGTTTATTTCCTTACTTAATCATCAACCGTGGTAGTAAAATATAAATTGAATACACCAAAGAAAAATTTGCCAAAAGTAAATTTTTAATTTACAATTAATGAATTTTGTTTATTTTTGAAAAAAGTGGTAATAAAACTTGAACGAATTTCTGTTTCAGTGTAGAAATAAAGTGGGGGGAAAACAGAATTAAGATGAACTGAAAATAGAAAAAAAAATTTTAAGAAGCTTTATTTAATTTTACTTGCACATTTAAAAATAATCTTACTTTAACCAATTTTATTATGATTTAATCTTTTTAGTAACTCAAATTGTTGTTTAAATTGATTTAATATTTAATTTCCTTAAAATTAAATTTTTTTAAATAGTTTAGATGGTATATAAATTTTAACAGTGCTCAGTTTTTGCGATTTTTAGATTATTTTGTCATCTATAAGTAGCGATTAATTAAGGATTTGTTTTCATCAAAACATTTAAAAAGTATACTTTATTTTCATATCTATCTTTTTCTATACTACTCTGTTGATATATGATATGATTATAAAATAATTAAAGTTTAAGAGGATTGTATTTATTATTTTTGCCTTAAAAATAGTTCCTAAAAGATTAAAACTTAAATCATTCTAGGTATAATAGTAAAAATATCATTTTACAAATAAAAAATGTTATACAAAATGAATTTATATAAAGTATTCATTAATATAAACACATCAAAGAATTAAAAAAAAAAAATAATGATTACAAAAAAGAATTAACGTTGCTTGTTATACAGCATTAGTATTTCTACATCATTAAATTTTATTTATAAAAAAGTTCATTGAATAATGAATATGCTTTTTCTTTTCAAATATACATATTTTTATATTTATATTGATACATATTTTTAGCGTTTTACCTAATGGCATCTTCGGAAAACAAATTTAAAAAAAAAAAAAAAAATTCCGTTATTTAATACAAACGTCTCAAGCATTTATGCCCATGAGAATCATATCTTAGAACTGGCATTTATTTCAGAATGTCCCCAAATAGATAATTTTCATTAAGTAAATTGTTTATCGCTATTTATTCTGAAAATACATTTAAGAAACCTCAAATATTAATATTAAAAAAAAAAACTCACGTTTACTTAAATTCTAATAGTAATGGATTTGACTCTCATTTTTAAAGACATTTCCACAAATTGTGAAAAATCGCTATTAGTTTGGCCATTTGTATTATCTATTAGCATTAAATAACTCGATTCTAATAAATAAATAAAAAATTTCGTGAAATTTCATTTTTCGATGAATTGTTAGCGAAATTCTATTTTTGATTAAATTCAGATAAAAGTAAGTAACATTTCATCTTATTTTTCTTTTTTTTTAATCGGCAATTTTTCGAATTATCGTAAATTTTAATAAGATTCTCTGTAAATTACTTATAATTAATCTGTTAATGTTGGATAATTAAATTCGCAGCAAATTTTTATTGTCAAAATTCTTAAATATTTTGAAAAATAAAGTTTAAAAACACAGCGCAGTATAGTAGTAGTATCGATCGAAGTCATAGCGTGATATAATGAACCACATTCTTTTTTTTTTTTTAACTAATGCGTCTATTGTCTTATGCATTGCAAGAATATAACTTAGAAGACTAATAATTAGCTGAAAATATTTATTTTTAAATATCTTAATCAATTAAATTTAAAAATGAATTAATAATAAGATAAGAACTACTAAAAAGTAGAAGATGAAGCTTTATAATGTATTTTTGTTTATTTTTAATTTAAAGTTTCGTTAAAATATAAACTTCGATTTTTTCAGATCATAGTAAATTTAATTTTTGATCAGTATAGTTTATTTTTAAAGATGATAAAACGCATTTATATGTATTTCTTTTCCCATTATTTCAGATAAAGAGCACAGTCTAAAGACAAACACAAACAAAAAAAAATGTAAAATATAAAGTACCATTCTCCTACTATATAAAATATGATATAAAAGATTCCAGAAAAAATATAATAATTAATAAATATTATAATTCGATATATTTTTCAAAACAAAATCCATTGAATATTCTAACTTGATTCACATATATATGAAAAATTTTCTTTTCTTCTTTTGTGTCACACGTTTATATGTGAAAACTCAATTTGATGTTAGAAAAGAAACTTACTGATGATTAGATCTGATATCATTGAATAGCGTCTTTTATCAAATCTGTAACCCAAATCTTATTGAATGGATTTATCTATTTTTGATTCTATATTGCTATATTTATAAATGTGAAAAGACTTTTTTTTGTACTTTTTTAGCTTTTATGTCGAGTTCAGATATTTTCCCTCACTCAGTGGACGTTCTTTTTGGAATGAAAGTAAATGCATTCAAGAATAAAACTATTTATAAATCGTTATAATTAAATAAACATTAAAAATTACTTAGAATTCTGGATTAAAATTAATATTAATTTTCAATAATTGAGTTTTTTACTTTATCGATTTTTTAAAATAAAAAAAGTTAAATTTTCTTTTTTTTTTTCTTAAAACTCATAATTCGAAGACATGATATATTTGGATTTTTATCGAGTTAAATAACTACAAAAGAGATCAATTGGCCAAACTTGGGGATAACAGAGGATTTAACTGGCATGTATGGGATTTCAGATGGAGTTGATAGTTCAAAATCGATTTGTTTAAAAATAAATACCAAAAAGAAATACTTTCACATATATGTGGAAAAGTAAAACCAAATTCTAGACCAATTTATGTCGATCAAAAAGTTCATAGGAGTCAGTAACTTTCCGAAAAGCAAATCAAAAAATGATGAAATAGTTTTTTTAAATTGCTTCAAGAAAACGTTACTCGATTTACTTACAAGGATGTGAGATTTCAGAGTATAGGAATTTATTATAGGAACTGCTCCATTTATGCTTTCACCTCTTCAGCTCTAATTATTATAATTAATTACAAACAGAGCAACAAACATTTAAAACATCAAATATACATCTAACTAGTTTTTCGGAATTGCCAATACTCGAACCAATGCACTTTAATTAATTTAAAGTCTAAGACATTCTTCAAGGCAAGAATGGCAACCATTTAATCGTTTGTAATAGAAAACCTTTTGCAACAATCACTAGTGTGATGCCATTCATCACCCACTACTTGACTTCGGACGGAACACATTCTTCACCGGTTTGTTACAGCCAAGAATGGCAAAAGCAAGTCCACCATTACGTTTATGATAAATTCTCTCTAATTTATCACACCTTTCTACATGTGTCCGAAATCGATTAATCACTTCCGTAGTAACTGCATCAGAGTCTCAGAACAATGAAAATTTCGCATGGTGCCTTTTAGATAACCAATCGACTGCTGTAAGTCGTCATTTTGCAAGAATGACTTTTAATAATTGATCGTCTTTTGTTAAATACTTATTTATCATGATAACTAAATTGTACATCCAAATAAGTTTCTGCGAAATTTTAATTGCTAATGCAAAGTCGAGTCGAAACTATGTTAAACCATCTGAAACTAAAATGCCAAAACTAGAACTAAATGAGCTGAAGCCGAAATTGAATGTGCCGAAAATATATTAAAATTCTTGAAAGTGAATCTCAATTAGATCAGCTACATTGCAACTAATCAAATTAAATTAAAGTGGATTGAATTGGCTTACAATAGTCGAAAATTACAATGCAATGAAACATCGAAAAGTAAAAATGGAAAGTCTGAAAGAGAAATTTAATTGAGTGAAATTGAAAAAAAAAAAATGTGAATAACAACAGGAGTTGAAGTCAATTAAATTTAAGTTGAATGGAACAAAATTAAGCATGCACATTTCGGTTTCAATTTTACTGTATCAGTTCTAATAAACGACGCGCTGATTATTTAGCCCCCGAATTAAATGTGCCGTTTACTGGACGGCGCTTATTAATATTTTTATTAATAAGAAATACTGTATTAATATTTTTATTAATAAACATTATTATATCAATTCTAATAAACGACGCGCTGATTATTTGTCCCCGAATTAAGTGTGCTGTAGTCTATATTGGAGAGTGTGTTTATTAATATTTTTATTCCTTTCTACTTTAATCATTACGCGATTTTTAACTCAAATTTTATGATGATGATGATAATTTTTGAAAATATTTCATTATTAATTATGTAAAATAAATTACATTAATATGATTTTTATTAAGGCAATAATATAAAAGATGAAATAAAACAAATCACACATTTGGAAGTACCAGCATAAATATGCATAAAAAAAGACGCAGTTTATTAGAATGGGAAGAGAAAGGGGGCTAGAGTGGAAAATATTCATAAAAGATGCACCATTTATTAGAATAGATATATTGAAAGCGGTTTAATTCAAAACTGAAACTGAATTAACAACAGAAATAGAGTAAATTTAAACATTGCACAATTCATTTCCAATTAATAAATTCTTCATTTCATATTTACATAACTAAATACACTATTCATGTTTAATTAAAATACTATTATTAATAACAATTTATCAAAATAATCAATCAGATGATGCCATCTTCGAAGTATAGAACAAAGTTAACACACATTGTACTTCACACATACAACCTAATTTTGCTTTCCTTATTATTATTAATTAATTAAAAACGACACACGACTGACAATTCATTAATCTCCTGCAAACTTTAATTGAAAATGCTTTAATTATTAAATTATTATTTGAATATATAATCAAAAACACAAAAATTTAAAATGTTGAGTAAATTCCACAGGGAAAATTTATAACTATCTTCTTCTTTCATACAAAAAAACAGATCTGTCTCTTCCATTTTAAAAAACATTATTGTTCGTATGATAAATTTACATCCTGTAATGTGTATTAACAAATATAATAATAAAAAAGTACGAATAATTCTTTTCTTATTTTTTCACGAACGATAGGAGGAAAAATAAATAAAAATTGAATTTACAGCACAACAAATGAATATTTAGGATCTCCGAATCTAAAAGTTATAAATGTTATTTTCATGTTAGTTGAATTCAAACGAAGATAAATAGCGTGATACTTCAAATACGCGAATGATATGTTTTGCATCACATCCATTGATCATCAGGTGGTTCTGTCAAAATTTTCTTTTGAAAAATTTTTATGCAGAAATTCTTCAAGTTAAACAATTTCCCATCAATCTTAATATTGATAAATAATCAGTATTGTTTATAAAAATAACGAAGGCAAAATATTTTTTGCTTTCTTTTATTATATCATAAACAAATCTTTTTCCAAAAAAATTCGCATTAAAGAGTTATTTATAATAGTTACACAATTGTTAATAGATGGCGTCGAGCAAGTGAAGATGCTATATCGATTAATAATCATTTTCTCTTTGATTTCTTAGCCTTTCTCGCAAAAATCTCTGGTAATTTTGTTAATGGATGCTGTACTTGAAAGAAACCTTTTTCGCGATTCTGAACACGACATAAATCTTTCTGAAATATCTAAATATTTCAGAAAGATATTGGCTTTGCAATAAAAATTCCCTTATTTCATTATTTTATGTCCTATTCGTGCATCAAAATAAATTCTGTGTAAGAACACAGATGTTGAAGAATTTTGATTCCACAAATAAAATTTGAAATCTTTCGAGTCTTCCTTTAAACTTTATTGGAAACGTAGTACAAAAAAAAAAATAAATTTGTTGCATATTTAAATACTTCGATGCATTAATTCATTAAAAAATTGTATACAACATTCGGCTTTAAATCGAAAAAAATGAACATAACAAATTTGTTGAATAAAGTCATTGAGTGTCTCATTACACAACAACATTTCCTTTAAACAATTAAGAAGAACAATTTACTTTAAGTCACGTTCAATCGTTGTGTCATCCTTAAACGACTCGGAAACTTCTGGTCCTTGTTTGTAATTAACAGTGATTGGTTTAACTGATCAATAGCATCAGAAGGCTAGCCCTTAGGGGATACAGACCGAATCCCTATCGACTGCAAACAAATGGAAAGAAAACATTCTTTTAATAGTACAAAAATCTAAATGTTAGAATTACAAAAGTAAATTTCGGTAATTAAAAGCAATCTTCCGTAAAACGACTTAAATTTTTAATGCGTTAATCGTTCAAAGATGGCGCTTCTCACAGCTTTGATATTTTCACCCCGGATGTCGCTGCAGTACATGTTGCACCGTGTTGCCATTAAAGCTGTTTTTAAAAAAAATTCTATTAAGAATTTTTGAAAATATCACTGTAGTCGCGCATCTCAGTTATCGATCGACCCATTAGCTTGACAATATCTTCCAAATATTCTAATTTTCCTTTTAGTCTCTATTGATTACACCCTACAATTTTTTAAAAACTAATTCTACTATAATTAAACTTTCCTTACAAACTAATGAATATTAATCACAAACAATTTATAAATTTAAGGAAAAAAAATTAATTAATTACGTATTTTTAATCTTAAAAAGAACATTAATATATGTAAATCACGTGATTAGTAAAAATTTCTATTTACTGGAAAAAAATGAATAAATAATATAAAATTTCAAGTATCAAATAAACTTTAAATTTAAGAAAGCTTAGATAATAATTAATTATTCCCAAAATATCAATTTTCTAAAAAAATGGTAGTAGTAAAATAATATTTAATGAGATTTCCTGATGTTTATAAATTATAACCATCTTGGAATTTTTTTTATTCCTTTAAAAAAAACTTTTCGTGTTTATAAAGGATGATGGAATACCGCAAGAAAATTGGATATAAATAAGATATGGCTTTGGACAGCTTCTAGCGCATTCTTATAATAACTGCCTGAATTTAGATTGGTTATTTCATTAAAGATTTGAAGTAAACAAATTTCGTTCATTATTCTAAGCTTCAAAATCAATAAATATGTTAAGACAGTACAGGACAGGATACATTTTTAATTTATTTATTACAGTGCAGCTTTCTAATAAAATATTTATATAGAGTATTTTTTTTTCTACGTAGGCGAGATAAAAGTATCATTATTCTGTTTAATTTTTGGTGCACCATTCAAAATGTTTATCTATCGCTTAATACAATTTGATGCATTATAAATTTTACAAATGAGGTAGATTTATTTATTAAATATTATCCCGTCCGAATGTCGCTAGCAGTTGATATAAAATATAACATTATTTAATTTGGATAAAATTATTATATCTGTGCGTGAAAAACTTTATCATTACAAATATAAATTTGCATAGAACTACCTGTAAACATAAAAATTATTATTATTATTATTATTTTGCATGATTATAATTGGTCTTGATAGCGAATTTTATATTTAAAAAACAATAATCGTCAACTATAACTTAGATTTATCAGAGATAAAAGCAATAATATCATAAATCTCAGTTAGTTCTCTGATAGGAGTATTACTAGAGATATCGAACATCGGCTTTGCCTTTATTACGTTTATTTTAATATGGTTTATGTATAAAGCATGCCTGAACGATATATACTAAATTAAAAATATTATCTGGAAGTGAAACAGCGACTAAAAATCCTCGTATCAGTGTAGAAACGGAAAGCGTGGCGTTTAAGCGACGCGACGCGATAAAAGTGTCGTTAGAAATCTTGTATAATCTAACGTCGCGCGAAATTTCGCATACTTCTAGCGCTTTTTATTTTTAACAAACGGTTTATACGAATGTAATAAACTAAATCACTTTAATCGCAACACTAAATTTAAATAAATAAGATGATATTTTTAGCAAAAAAAAAAAAACTATAATTTTACGCAAAATTTTATTCAAAATTAATAGATTATAACCGCAATTCAATTTCTTTTGGAAAAATGTTAAAATCCAATTGGATATTCTGTTAATGCTCGTACAGGACATCAGATTGAATTCGTGCATTACTTCAAGTATAAAAAAAATTCTCTCTTCTTATGTAATACAGGAATTTAACTAAATCACTGAATTTTTTTATAGACACGTTTTATACGTGCTCGGGGAAATCACAAACTTTGGAAATTCCAAACTTGTTAAAATTTTTATTAGTTTCCAGAGGATCGAGTTATGAAAAAAGCCTGTTTAATTACACGTTATAGACTTTTTTGTAAAGATTTTAAACAAACAAAATTCGAGAAGAGATGCATTTAAAGTCAATGGACGGAACTCTTAACTAGAGATATCTCTGGAGGCATTAAAGGACCACTGAATTTGTGCGAGGAATAGTAAAAAATAATCTATAGCTTTACTGTGCATCATTCTTATTCAATATATTGTATCTTCTATAATCGGATATTTTTCTCCGTCTCAACTGAATAAATCTGTTTACACATAAAGAATGGCAATATATAGTTTCAATATTAAAATATAAATATTTCTCGCGAAAGAAGTCTCTCTAGCGAGACTAAAAACAACAAGAATTTTTTTTTTATTGTTTTCGAAAATTAATCTGAGGAAATTCAGCGATAAAGCATAAAGAGATAAAAAAATAAAATTATTTTTTATATTCTCTGAAGCGATTCGCTTTAATTACAGAATTTTAAAAAGCATTGTGTAGATTAAAAACAAGTCGACAACTGGTTTCATTTCTCTTGGGATAAGCAGACAATCTTCAATATTGGAAAAGACTTTATAAACAAAACGAGGTGCTTCAAATTTGCTGCACAGGAAATTTCTCCTCTTTAAAGTGGGACTTGACGATCCTGTAGAAGTGTTTCATAGAAATTGCAATATATGAGGTTACGCAACCATGAAGAGAAGTAAAGTGGCAACAAATACTATATATATAGATTAAAGTACAACGCTAAAATAAAATTTTGATTTTAAAAGCTCTCATTTTTTTTTATTTTGTTGATGTAACCAATCCTTAAAAACATATTTATTGCTTTTTCTTTATGACATATGCGGTAAATCTCAATTATTTTCTAAGAAATTTAGTGATATAAACAAGTAGCTTTATTCTTAATTTAGCAATATTGTGAACTTCTGTTCAATTAGAATCCATTATTATTCATTACGGAAGTTCTAAATTCGCTGTTAATCCAAATCCCACAAGTACTGTATAGTAAGATATATTCTTCCATTCTATACAATTATACGATGGAAGAAAGCTTATTAACGTCTAATTTAAATGAAACAGAAAAAAGGGCTTAATATAAACACAACCTAAATCAATGCAATCGCAAATTCAGTCAGAAGTTACTCTCTCGAGAATTGACATTTGCAAAGATTCTCTTTCAATAAAAGGTAAGAAATCGAAATACTCGCTAAAGTTAGCTATATTTGGAAATGTTTAGATTGAAAACATTTCTCAAAGGAGATTCTCCATTCCTCTAAAATTTGAAACGCATCTAATAGATTCGAGCTTTTTTAACCTATAGTTTCAAATTGGTCTTTAACTAAATTTTCGAGGAGATAAATTCGAGAGAATGATACTAAAACCGAACCTATGATCAATATTAAACTGTCAAGAAGATAAAAAAAAAGAGACAAAGATAAAAGATATCATATTACAAATAAAAAAGTTCTAAAGGAAAAAGACGGGATTCTTGGTTGTTATGAGATGATGGGCAGTCCAAACGATTGTCTGAATGGATCTCTAGAGACTAAAAAAGAAACGAGAGAAGACCAAGAGAAAGGGGAAGAGTTAAAATTAACTTCTTATGAAGAAATTGCCTCAGATACAGAAAGTCGATCTTTGGAAAAATTATGGGAAAGATATATCTAGCAATAATATATGATGGCTAACAATATGTGATCTCAGTTTGTTTTCAGTCATAATGTTGATTTCGCTATAATACACGTTATGTTGTTATAACAAAGAACATCCGAATTTTAAATGCAGTACAGTATTAAAAATTGTTGACTTTCTCAATATTTTTTCAACAGAAAATAATCAAAACTAATAGGCATATAATAAAAACTCTAATTACTATTTCCTCAAAATTAAATACAATTAAGAAAACAGGAAATCAAGTTTCGATTAATTCTGTTGTGTAGCGAATAACGTTAGTTAAATAATAAAGTTTATACTTCAACAAATGAATTTACAAATTAAATTAAGATGAATCTATCATGTAGATAGAAACGTTGCTTAGAACATAACAAGATTTCATTTATATGATACCAGTGGAGTGTCGAGTAAACAGACCGTTTTGGTTACCATATAATGTCAAATAATATGGAAATTATAATTGGATAATCTTATGGTCAGTTAAACTTACGCATTTATAGACTGAAGCGCGATTAGACGTGGAATAATTCTCACAGTCTACATGACTACATCGATCAATTAAATTACTCTCAGTTAAAGGAAGATTTCAATCAGCCTCGGAGATTAACCGTAATTACCGAGTAAATTGCGCACGATATGCCATTACAATCGAAACTACGTGATTAGTATGCTTATATAAACTTTACCTATATTATCGAATGATTTCTTCCACATGAAACCATTTGCTCTCCCGCTATTTTGGGTTTCGATCTGCTTATTACACAATTATCTAGTCTAGGATTGGGTGACTCGTCTTGGGAATTAAAACTGTTAAATTTAATGTTCTAATCTCGATCATTTTACAGAATTGGGAGGTTGGATATCAATTCCTGCACCTTGCTACAAGATTCCTAATTTGTTTACGTTATGTTTTTAATTTTTAATTATTAAATTAATTTCAATTTTAAAATTATCAACAAAAAGTTTTGCCTGAGGTGATATTACTGTGAGTGAGTTGTAACATTTTGAAGTACAGTATTACATTTTAAAAAGATGACAAACGAAAAGATGTTCTTAGAAAGATGAAAAGAAAATCTAAAATATATATTTATTATTTTACTTAAGATGGAATTATTTAAAAAGAGAAATATTTTTCCTAAAAAGTAACTTATCTAAAAGAGAATCATTTAAAAAATATATTGAATTAAAAAAAAAAAAATCTAAAAGAAAAATTCATTAAAGATAAAATGGACTAATGGAAAGTTGGAGAGAGTTCCGAAAACGTCGACAACTTAATGGATACGTTTGAATTAATCCTATAGTAGTATTGTAATGGATCCATTCTGGCGATAAAAAGCTTTAATCTTGTAGTTAATTAGTCAACTTCTAGTAATAAAACGTAGCAACATCTTAATAATTCAAACGATCCAGTTACAAATTTCCATGAATCCATAAAAATTATCTAACTCAATCTTATTAAGAAACTTCAATAAAGTAACATGTAGGAGGATCCTTCAATATGCACGCAACGTATTCACTAGCGAGTTATTACCCAGCTTAAAGTACGGGAGCTTGGCAAACAAGCCATAAACACGAACATAACGATTATGCCATTTCGTCAACAACAGAACATTTTAAGGGCGGTCCTTATTGGTAACACATTTGGTCGAAGTTTTCGACGAAGAAAAGTATAGGCCTATGCATATATGTATACACACACGTAGCAGAAAATTTCCTCTCGCGACGTTTTTATTTCCACTAAAAAGATTTACAGTTGGTTTAATTAGATAATTAATAACTAATTATACTAGAATATGATTAAAGTAACAAATTATCATCTTTGTACTTAGAAAAGGATAATTTTAACGCGTTATAAAGATTCAAATTAAGACAATCAAAACAACTTAACGTGAATATGTGCGCCTAAATATTTGTTCAAAATTGATTATTGCGTGTTAAATATGTTACTTTAGAAAATAAAAAATAATAGAATTTATAAAAGCCATTCGACCTTTCGCATTTGAAAGTAATCGATTGTTCTAATTTCTTTCCTTTAATAATAGATGTTCTAAGCAATTTTTTTCTTCTTCCCCTTCTCTTTCGAGTATCGACGTTAGTACAGTAGTTGAATATTTAAATCAATCCTTAATTGGCAAAAAATGTTTAGAAGATATCGTCGAAAGGAAAAGTTCTTTTGTCAAGTTTACTTGACAGTTTTCGTTTTGTTTGACGGTAAACAAAACTTTAATTGGACCTTTCGAAGACTGTACAAGTGGAACTGTCGAGTTGGGATGGCCATTGATATAATACAACATTGACACCTCACACAATAGATTCTGTACAGAGTACAATCGAAATAATTCAGTCTGATAATTGCTTTCTCCAATTGATTCCGTCTCCTTTTTGTTTACTTTGAAGTGTAGTTTATAAAAAGAAGGTAATGCGATTTTCTGTTGTAAGGTCTTTATAAAATGAATTTACATCTTAGCGTTATTCTGTTTACATAATTTAAAATCAGTTTGAAATTCCTATCTAATAAAATTTAAATTTATGCACAGAATTTTGAATAGCGTACTTTATTAAATTCTGCATTTTTTACAAGTTTTACATCTACTGTAAAAAAATTTCTGGAAAAAATTCGTACAGTTTAATATACTAATACGTTGTTTTTTAGTAGCTAAAAGTGTTTAATTAACGTCCAATTGGACCTCTCAATTGTGTTCATGATATAATTATCTATCTTAGATCAGAATTTATCAGATTCCCTAGAGTATAATCACCGAACTAAAGCTAATTTTGAACTTTCGAATTACCAATTTAAACGAATTTTTCTTTTCTTTTTTTTTTGCCAATTAATACGAGAATAAAACCTGCTAAGTTTTTACTAAAGAACCTAAAAAACGGAATTCGATTTTTAACATTTTTTTTAATCAGGATGTTTATTAACGCTAATTAAACTTAACAAATTTTTTTGCATGATAAGAACTTGATGATTACCGATCCGTAAACTAATTTGAAATTCGGAATTTTCGTGGATGATAAATATTTTTGTTTCTGATATTTTATCAGAAATTTTTGCCAGTCACGTCGACTTTCAATCTAATAATGTTGATATAACTTGTATAAAGATATTGTTTGGTAAATAGAACAACATGCTTACTTCTATATATTTCAATTAACTATTAGAACAAAATATCATTTCGATCATTATGTACAAAACGTAATATTTAATTAATAGCACAAAGAAATCTTTTTTTTTAGAATAGTTTCCATCAAAATAAACAGTTTTGAACGTAATAAAATGAAGAAATTGTGCTGTTTTATGATATATATTAACGATTACACTAAAACATTTCTGTATTTCTTAACTGTGCTTCACTGAAATGTTTTTTCTAATTTTTTTTAAAGAAGACATGTTACATTGGTCAAACGCTTATTCTAAAACTTAGTCGGAAGGTAACGGTTTTTCTTAACATAATTCTAAAACTATAAAGCAACCATAATCTAGAAAGCTCTTAACTTTTACATACATTAGCGCTGTAAAAATCTTAATTACATTCTCTCATGCTGTCTTTCATTAAACGTTCTAAAAAAACAAACGAAAAAGTAATGATTGAATTTAGTAAACTACCTCCAAAGCACCTGTCGCCTTTTCTTAAGCTTCTAATTTCTTTTCCTTAACTAATTACTTTTCCTCCTCATTTTTTTAAAATCAAATTAAATTATTGACAGTACCTATCGTTAAAAAATTACACTTAAATCAATTTGTAATGAGAAGAAGAAAAAACATTATGAAGGGGATGTTTCTGATGACGTCATCTGATATCTAATATTGGCCGGATGGAACTAGATGGCCCACTTGGGTCGATACAGTAATCAACACAGCTTGAATGATATATCACCTGTTAATATTTATCTTTTAAGTATTTTTACTTGCGTTTTTTATTGATGGACTTTTCTTAAAATATTTATTTTTTAAATAAATAAAAAAAAATAAGTGCAGCCAACTATTAGGGTATAAGTTTATGTGATAGATATATTTTACCAAAAAATTCTTTTTCAATATTTAAACACACCTTTATCATCCTATAAAAGATTATTGGTAATTTTCTTTACAAAAAAACAATTCAAGAGAAGAAATTTTTTAAAATTTAAACAGATAACAGTCAACTTTGTTCTATCATATAAAATTCTTGCTTGAAATATAAAAAATTTAAGTAGAAATGCATTATAAAAATTAATATTTTAGCTGTTCAGTTTCCTTAGAAGAACTTGAAAACTATTTTATAAAGTAATAAAAAGTTAAGTACTGCAATAAAAATTAAATTATTAACTTTAAAAAAATGTAACTGAAATATTAAATAACAACTATTTTTTATTTGACTGGTGAAAAATATTATTAATTATTAGTTAAGGCAATTTTGCTGATAAAATCTAACTGTGCTTTCAAATAGAAACTTGACTTAAGTGATGAAAATATTTTAATTAAATTATGAAAAAAAAATTCTCTCTTGACAAAATTAAATTTGTCATATATTTTTTTTCCTTTGTTAGAAATTTCTCAGACATATTTCCAAAGAAACTTTCAGAAATATTTTGTGCAAGTTTTAAAAATTAAGAAATCAGTAAATTGTTCATTTGTTACATTTTCACACTTAAACTTTTTAAACTCTCGAATAAAACCTATTTATCTTTGAATATAAATATTTCAGAATTAAAATAACAGCTACAGACAAACTGGCATTCAAATGCATTTTTATAAAGATGAATGCTTGTCTGTATTAATTTTTTTCGGTAATAAAATAATAAAATTCCACTTTCCTCTCTCTTTCTCTCTTAAATAATTAAATTTGGTTGAAAAGTATGCAATAAATAATTAATAAATATAAAAAAATATAATAAAAGTTAGAATGTAAACATAAATAAAGTTTATAAATACACTAAAAATATATATATATTGTATATATATACATCTAAAACTATTAAATTTTATTTATAAATGATAGAAACAAATATATAATAAATATTTTAGGTAGTAATGTTTTCTTTTAATAAAACATTCTATATTACAAAAAACTTGTTTAGATAGGTTTTTCATCTTCAAATAATAAAATTTATATAACCGTTTTATTTACTTCGGAAACCTAATTCAATTTTTATATTGAAGAGTATATATTTAGAAGTAATCAATCCAAAACAAGATTAAAGTATTACCAAGTCCGTCCAATAAACAATAGCTAGCTAGAATTTATTATATAATCCTGTAAAAAGCGGAACCAATAGTGATGTAACTATCTTTTCCTGGATCTTCAGCTTTTGGAAAAGAAAAAAAAAAACATAAAAGTAGATAGTTAATAGCAAAACATATTTGTTTTATATTTTTATATATATTATATATAAAATTACATTAAAAAATATAGCAACTTTTTAGAAATGGAATGACAAGTTTTCTGATACTGATTAATAAAAATTATCTGGAATTTGAAAATTCCAGATATGAAATACAAAAAATATATAACATAAATGTCTAACGTTTTAGAAAACGGCAATAAAACCATAATATGCTTTACTTTAAAACATATTTCGCAGCTAATGTTTTCATAAAATTAATAGATAATAAATAATTCGCAAATGGAAAGCTAATAGATATGAAAACCAAAGCAGATAAAATGAGTCATAACATAGATTTATACTGCAATAATTTCGAAAAGAACAAACGAATAACGATTGTCGTTACATGTAAGCCTATACGCAAAACGAATGTTTATTTTCTGCGTCGTAATTCAGAACTCTACATCCACTGGTAGATAGTAGCTGAAAAAGAAACTCATTTTAATGTTGTAAAATAAGATTTTTCGAATGCTTAAAAAAATATTGTTCGCAAATGCATGATTGAAACTGGTGTGTTAATTGTTCTGTTAAAACACAACCTACTGATGCCGTTGGTGATCATATTTTGTATTGACCAAATATGAATGTTACGATCAACATATGAAGGCGCACAAAAAGTTCGAAAAATCATTTTTTTTATAAAATTTTGTTTCTTTTTCATGCATATTTTCCGTAATTACATCGCAAATTTATATTGAGTACGACTAGATGAATTGCACAATCCTTTTTCCGGCATTTCGGGATGAATCTGTGCTCTAACTGTCACTGAGATCCAACTTTCTATAGAATGCGTATCAGGCAAATCTGTCTGTTGCCTATTATGCAAATGAGATAGAATTTTCATGTAAAACTGTATAAAAACTTGAAAAATTATTATTATTTTGGTCCTGTCCAAATTTTCATCTTTTAATCAAGCACTTTTAAAATATATCTAAATTCAGATAACGAGGTAGAAAGCTTTTCGTTTTGATAATTTTTTTCATTTCCTAAAATAAATATTTACTAAACTGGATGTCCGAATAAATCAGACATCCATTATTATTGCAATTTTTAATATTGATTTGCAACTAAAATAAGCCAATAAAGGACACAAATGTTTCCCAAATTGATTTGTTTATCATATTTTAAATAAAATTTTAGATATTTCAGCTTAAATTAAAACATCGCTCTTGATAAATTTATAAAACATTTAATTTAATTATTAAATAATAATCAATATATGTGATTAAAAATAAAAATCGCATATTTCTCTAAAAATTAGACGTAAAAAAGTTGGAATTTTTCCAACTTTCGGTAAAAGAAAAACATTAAGTTACTAGTAAAATTGCTTATGCATCAAGAACGAACTAAATTTATAAATTTATTTAAGATTATTAAATATGCACAAAAAATATACTGTAACGTTATGGGAAGAATCTTAATCATTCTACAAAATAAATAATTTTACAACATATGATAAAATAAAAATATATCAATAATTCAACATTTTTAAATATATTGATCTTTATAAGAGATCATTTGTTAAAATTTTCTTCTCTTTCAAGATTGCTAAATAAAATTGATAATATAAAATAGATCCTAATTATTATTTTTCTATAAATTTTTTCTTGCTAAATATAATTATTTTTCGCAAATAATAGAAAAATACTAAATTATTATAAACTTGTTTTGAACAAACACAAATGATATATTACATAAATTTTTATGTACTAAAAATAATTGATATTTATTAGAAAACAAAGCAAATAAAAACTACTTTGCAAAATAAAAAATGATTATGAATGATTAATTCCCCTAAATTTAATTTTCATTCAATATTTATCATTATATCTAATAAAAAGTAAAAAAGTATATGGAAATATACTTTCTACCGAAATTTTGCCAACAAAGTTGTTTAACAGTTGATGAAATTGATTAGAATAATAAACAAACAACTTATATATAGAAGGAAAAAGTATTTTCTTTTAATCTCTCAATCATAATATTGTAGCGAAGTTTACGCGGTATTTCCCAATACGGTGCTTTTTCTTCATTACTTATACTTTATCTACAGAGTTGTCTGTCATGTACAGAATAGCCATTCTTTATCCACAGTTTACTTTATAGTCATAAAATATCTGCATGTTGATGACAATAGCTTCCTCTGTTGACAAGGAGTGGTCTGCGGGGGACTCTACCTATGTTCGTGATCTTGGTACCACCTCCTATATGGAAGGTGGTGAATTTATATGAAGATCCTGTTTGCACAACGGTGCCACTAGATGACGCAAGATGCATCCCTTTATTTAAGCACCTTTCGACAAATTTGCGCAAGTTGCGCTCTTAAGTTCAACAAAGAAACAATGTTGGCCAAACCTTCAAAAAGGTCCATAATCATTTTGTTTGGCATCTTTGCTTTTTTGACAAACTTTCCAGATGCTACAGGTGAGTTATTAGTTCTAAGTTATATATAAATGAGAAAACTTACGATTATTATTGCTTTTTGTGAATTGCGAGAATTGAAGTTCGTTATTTAAGAATTAGCTCGCAACATACATTTAATTTCGAATATGCTTGTTATTCACAGTTTATTGGAATATTTATTACGAAAACAAGTTTAATTTTAAAAATGATTAAAGTCTTAGTTGAGTTTTGTTGTTATTTGAGGATAAATTGATTTTTTTTGTGTTTAAATACTTTTCACGAATTCGAATGAAGAACTGCAAACTTCAGAAATAGATCATCATCGAGATGATCTATTTCTGAAAGATCTAGGTGCCTTTACCGATTGAGTAAATCTTAAAAAAGTTCGTGCAGTCTGGCAGTTTTACAGGCACGTTTACTTAATATGTGATTTATAAACAAAACTCGGCAACGCCGGGTATTACAGCTAGTATATCTATAAAGAGAAAACTTTATGAAGACGACAGCCATCTTTAACTATGGCGGATCGACGGATAAGAATGAGAATGTGATATCCATAATACAGAAAGTCAAAATGATGTAACTAAATTTCTTTCATGGAAACCGAGAAGACATAAATGAAAAGAATGAAAGAATTTCTCGAATTTATGAAGTGAAAAACGATAACAGAATAAATGGTAATTCTGAACAGTTAGCGAAGTGTCTAAAGAAAATTATTTCAAAATATTCGTCACTATAAAACTTTTTCTGGCCTACCAGAAGAAAAGAATTATAATACTTAAGATCGACCAAAGAAATAGTTGTCACCATCTTTACAAACTAAACTACTAAAAATTTTATCAAAAACATGATTAAGTACGATGAAGATTTTCTGATGACTTCGGATTCCCGGAAACAACGGAAATAGTAAAAACTTTTCTGCGATCATTCATTTATGGGAGAGATGAATGAAAAAATGCACCAGAAGCATTTATATAAATTACTGTATAATAAAAATTTCATTTAAAAACATTCTCCTTTCTTCTTATAATTAAATTTTAGCTTCTTAATATTATGCAAATATATTGAAAACAAGTTTTTGAAGATGCCAAAATTTTCATCCGAATTCATTTTTTTGAAAATCTAAATTAGTTTCGTAAATAAGACGAAAGACTTCATCCATAAATACCAAAACAACTACAGCCCTATAAAGTTAATGTAGTATCTAAAATATATCTTCAGTTACTGTAAAATTCTTCGCTGTTAAAAAATTGTTTTAAAAATTTTTAAATAATACAAAACGCAACAATTCTCTTCCAGACGTTTCCCCTGGAAACTCTAGTTCGAAATTTATGAAGACAATCAGACATCTTCAGTATATAGCTAAAATAAGAAAGCTCAATCCAGATAACAGTGTTCTGTACAAGGATCCCTACAATTTGCAGTTCATCAAGAACTGCAAACTTCAGAAATAGATCATCATCGAGATGATCTATTTCTGAAAGATCTAGATGCCTTTACCGATTGAGTAAATCTTAAAAAAGTTCGTGCAGTCTGGTAGTTTTAGAGGCAAGTTTAGAGATACAAAATCATTTGCTATTTCGCCTTGTTTTATAATTACATCTTCAAAAGATGTAATTATAAAACAAGAAATATTTCCTTTAATTCTATAGGAATGATTAATCCTACAGGATAGAATTTCATTATTATCACAGTTTTAATTTATATTATTGCCATTAGATGGCGGTAAGTGTTTAGCAGTGTTAGATTCCCTAGATATATAGAGTATCGCATTTGGACGCCATTTTATATCCTCCTGCCGATCGATAATCACAAATAACTTTATGGAAAGTAAATCATAATACTATATTTCTTTTTTTATTTATAAATATAGCAGTTGCTTACCTGGCAAAAGACGATCGTATTTGGAAAAGTTTTCGTTCTAATATTTTGTAACCACTTCTTTTTATATCTAATTTCTTTTACCTTGCGGCAAAGGAAAGAATCTATGACCCTTTTCTGTTCGATTAGAGCAATTTACAACACTATAACAAGGCATGTTTTTAAAAAAATAATAATTCCCTAATAGGATATAAAATGGCGGCATCTAGTAGCGCAAAGGTATGCTGTTCTCTATATATCTTAGTGACTCTAGCAGCGTATTACAGTGTAAGGTAGCATAGTTTACCTGTTTTCTTAACACAACGACATTTATCGCTAATATTTATCTTTGTTTTGCGTTTTTGCATCCCTTTCCAATCAGTGAGATTATTAAGTGGTGGGCCAGGAATAGGTTTCTCTTGAACGTGTCGAGAATAGAATACTATATGGGATCCACCAAAGCCCCTTTGATTTATTAAGTGGTGGGCCAGGAATAGGTTTCTCTTGAACGTGTCGAGAATAGAATACTATACGGGATCCACCAAAGCCCCCGAGACAAAGTTCGTTGAGTTTTATTTATTTAATTACTTCTAGGTCACATAAGAAACGCTTTTAGTAAAATTTTCATAAAAATATTTAATAACAGGTCAAAGTATTAATAATTACTGAGCATATAATTTTTCAAAACTCAAACTAGGAATGATTGTACAGATTTCTGTAATCAGGAATGTACAATAGATTTCTTGATTCCTAGGAGGCGGTAGCGCTCCTCTAAGGATTTCAATCTTTCAGGGAGATGTTGGAGTGATTACAGATTTTAAGGGGCATTGATATTTGGCAGTCTGACAGTTGAAGCATTTAAATTTAATTTATTTATTATACAAATCATTAATTTTTAAACAGTTTTGTCTCCCAGTTAAAATATTAAATACAGGGTGATTCAAAAAACAATGTATACACACTTTGAACTGTCATAGAAAATTTATTTTCCTACTTACAAAGTTAAATTTCTGGGAAAGGAAAGACTATAATTTCAATTGGAAAAATAAATTTACTTTCTGGTCAAACTGAATATTCCAAATGGTTAAAGTAAATGTTCAAAATGGTGGTCTTCAGCATTGATACATTTCTGAGTATGAGTCACGACTGATTCCGTACTTCGCACCAAAATGTCCAATGGGATTTCTGCACACAGTACTTGAATCTCATCCCAAAGTATGTCCAGGTTACGTGGTTTACAACGGTAAACCTCATCTTTTAATGTGCCCCATAAGAAAAAATCGAGCAACGTAAAGTCTGGAGAGCATGCAGGAAACTCGTTAAAAATGAGATGTACCGTCGTAAACCATGTAACCTGGGGACACTTTGGGATGAGATTTAAGTAGTGTGTGCAGAAATCCCATTGGACACTTTGGTGCGAAGTACGGAATCGGTCGTGACTCGTACTCAGAAATGTATCGATGCTGAATACCACCATTTTAAACATTTACTTTAACCATTTGTAACATTCAGTTTGACCAGAAAGTACACTTATTTTTCCAATTGGACTGTAGTCTTTCTTTTCTCAGAAATTTAAACTTGTAGGTAGGAAAATAAATTTTCTATGACAGTTCAAAATTGTGTATACATGTTTTTGAATCACCCTGTATATTTGCTAATAAAGCACCTAATTAAGGGCTAATATTTATTTCGGGACATAATAAAGAGCTTGACCCTTTATTAGGTCCCGAAATAAATAAAATGAGTGGTGATGAACAGAAAAATGCATAAAATGCTGGAAAATAGTTTATAAAATAAAACTTTTCTGAAAGTCGTTCATTTGTGCTAATATATATATATATATATATCATTCATAACAAATATGTAGATCAGCTAACGAATAAACGAATAGTGTATAACAATTCACATAAACTTTATGTCTTTGATTTATCATATACTGTATATCATCATCATCATCAACTGTTATCAATCCACTGCAGGATGGTCTCTCCAAGCTATTATGCTTGAAAGTTTTAGTTCTTTTCTCAGAAATTTAAACTTGTAGGTAGGAAAATAAATTTTCTATGACAGTTCAAAATTGTGTATACATGTTTTTGAATCACCCTGTATACTTGCTAATAAAGCACCTAATTAAGGGCTAATATTTATTTCGGGACATAATAAAGAGCTTGACCCTTTATTAGGTCCCGAAATAAATAAAATGAGTGGTGATGAACAGAAAAATGCATAAAATGCTGGAAAATAGTTTATAAAATAAAACTTTTCTGAAAGTCGTTCATTTGTGCTAATATATATATATATATATCATTCATAACAAATATGTAGATCAGCTAACGAATAAACGAATAGTGTATAACAATTCACATAAACTTTATGTCTTTGATTTATCATATACTGTATATCATCATCATCATCAACCGTTATCAATCCACTGCAGGATGAAGGTCTCTCCAAGCTATTATGCTTGAAAGTTTTAGCCAAAACACACCACGCTGGCCAATGCGAGTTGGTGTGAGCCCATCCGTGTCCGTTCCTCATGTTAAAGAAACATTGAGCACTAACGCTGCACTATGTGAAGGTACGGACTGGACACTAGGTTTTGATCTCAGTCGGTTCCTCTACGGTGTGAGCCCATCCGTGTCCGTTCCTCATGTTAAAGAAACATTGAGCACTAACGCTGCACCATGTGAAGGTACAGACTGGACACTAGGTTTTGATCTTAGTCGGTTCCTCTAGGGGCTTAAGGGGAATTAGAGGGTCTCCTCCTAATTAGCAACCAGAAACCATTTTGCAGCTATACTGTATATACTAGGTAACAAAACAAAGTGAGATTCCTGCAGTGGGTTGCAATCAAAAATGTTTTTTTTTTTTTAATTAAAAGAACTCTGATCTAGAAAATATGATGGAATTATATAATTTTAAATTGTCCAATAAATAATTTTCTCAAAATTGTTATTTATGTATTTGAAAATATTTCATTTAAATTTAGGAATTCTAAAAAAATATTGATATTTCTGATCAATGGAAAGTTAGTTAATCAATATTAGATGATAACTTTTTCAAATGTTTATCTTCCATCTTCATCAATAATAATACAGTCACCATGACAACCAAATGAATAAATAAATAAAAGTGGAAAAAGTTAAATGGTAACCATAACAACGAAATAAAAAGCACAATCGAGAAAAATCTGAATCATTATATATATTGAACGTTCAATCGACAGGTAAATACTGTAAAAGACAACTGTTTTATTTTTAATAATTTTTAATTTATGTGCTCAGGAATAAACAAAATCTGTTTAAAATTATGTCTACTTAATATATTTCTCTTTTATTGCTTATTTTAGAATATTTTTAAATATATAAATCGAACGTATTGAAAGAATATTTTTAGAATAATTAAAAAAAAAGGTTTATATATATTTAAACAGGATGTTTCCTGCTATAATAACTAAGCCGGTAACTCATTATAATCCTCATGATTGGGATATAAACAATCTCACGTTGGAGAAGATAACTAGAAACCAAAATTTGAAGTCAACAGCCTTAAGGCAGGATGCCTTGCAGTTGAGACATGAAGCTAATAATAGAATTGAATGGAAACTGCAGGTTTACTTCTTACTTACTTTCTACAGGCGATACTTTAGATATCTTTAACAATTATTATTCATTTTAGGATTCCAATTTGAGATTCTGTGATCGCATTAATGACGTCGAACATTGGTATAGAAATTTAGAAAGGATAATCAAAGATGTAGAGAAGGAAACAGAAATCTTAAGAGATGCTAAAGTGAATGTGGAAAGAACACTGATTGAAAAAATTCCTTATTTAGAAGCTACCAAAGAGATGGTTAGAATCAGAGACCAACGTGATGGCATCGATTTAATTGATGATCAAGTGCAAGAAAATTTATCTTGTGTAAGCTAATATTACATTTTTATACAGTATTTTTATAAGTACAACTTTACTTTCTACTAATACTCTGATTTAATTTTAGGAACTGAAACTTTTAGATGATATATGTTGTGAATTGAGAAACAGAAGTCAGGAATGTTGGGAGAAATTGTGTGATTTGAAAGAGATTAGAGATATTTTATATAATGACATGAAAGATAAGTCTTATACTCTGGCAGAAGATCGACGTTTAAGATTTCTCCAACCAGAATGCATAGAGGAAATTAGTTTCAAACCTACACCTATGGATATTCCTCAAGGGTATGACTTAAAATTATAAAAAAAAGTTGCTTTTATTATTATACTGTATTTTACCATTTAATGTTTTTTGATTATTACAGTTTATCTCATAAATTTTATAGGAAAATTATAATTTAAGATGTAGGATCGAAATGATCCCATATCTTCACATCTCTCTATATTAAATTGCAGAGATTTGATTAGAAATTTTAATAAAATTACAGAAACTTAAAAAAAATGACCATAAAAAATACAAATCACACACAAAGTGCTAATGGAATCTCTTAAATTAGATATTCATATAAATTATATATTATAATATTCTGGAGTGTAATAGCATTAAAGGTATTTAGGAGGAGGTTTTTTTTTTTGAATTATTACCATCAAAATTTTTCCAAAAAAAAAAGAATTATATGATTGTTTAATAAATGGAAAAGTGACTGATGCAGAAAGAAGTACAATACTCTTATTGATTTTATCTACAATGCACTTAGTTTGTATATCTGAATTTTAGAAATGTTGAAACAAACTTGCGAATTTTAGTATAAAATTTATACCATAAAAGTGAATTATTTGTTCCATGATTGTAAATTCATTTAAAGAATATGTAATCAGTCTGTATTTTATAATACTGTACAATATTATAAAATGCAGAATGGATCACCTGTTTCAGAAAATTTTACAATTATTATTGAAGTCAAAATTAATCGTGATTTTATAACAAAGGATTTTTAAATTCAAGAGAAAACTGCATCTTTTAATCTTCCTACAGGCTGTAGTGTGTAGATCATAATCGATATAGATCTAAATAACTTATGTTTCTGCATATGTCATAATTTTATCTTATAGATTACGAATTCCATATACAGTAGAAGCCGCTTATTGTAATCGCGGATATTAGTTTATTGTTATCAAAAATTTTGTCCCAAATCATCCATATTAAAATGCATTATGAAAACTCTGCTTATAGTAATCAGAATTTCGGTTATTGTCATCAGAATCGACACATCGCTATAAAATACCGCATTTAAAACTAAAAAAAATATCGTAGATAATACTAAAATATTGATTAAATCTATTAAAATAAACAATATTATCGTTAATTGGTCATTTATTGCTTCGTTTTCACCGAAATTTAGGCAAAAAAACGAGAAAATACGAAGATAAACACTTGTCCTCCATTTTAAATAATGCAGATTCGAACTTAAATGGAAAGATATGATTTGTGAACATTTTTTTAATTAATAATTACTAGAACGTTCTTACTATTGCTCTAGTTCTTTGTGATTTTCCGTAAACTGGAATTGGCAACTACTATACCTGTATTAATTATATGAAATTTAATTGAAAATAATTTCACAATCTATGTAAGCGTTATACATTAACATAATCGTGACTATATATATCTCACAGAGTAATTTTAATGCGACCCAATTATATGATAAGTATTGTTACTTTCTGCTTTATAAACACCATATTTAGTTGACAAATTATATCTATATTAAACACATTTTTCACAACTTTTTCTTAAAAATAAGTAATATACAATATTCTTGAAAAAAACAGGCTAAAGAAATTTCACTAGTTTTAATATAATTTCTAGAATTGTTGAAACTAAACAATGGTTGGATAGTTCCGTTAGAAAATGTACAAGAGGTGAAGAAACAACAGCTACAGCAAGAACATTAATTGTAAATTGTTGGAGAACGATTAGAGATACAAATAATGCAATATTCAAGCAAAGAGAAGCAACTCAGTACGCATTTCGTCAACGATTGCACGAAATCCAACAAGCTAGAGATAATCTGGCTTATCAGAAAAGCAATGTGAGAATTTAATTTTTAAATTTCAAATAATTTTTTTTTTTTT
>AYEL01065048.1:0-41196 GCA_000484575.1 Olivierus martensii | reverse complement strand
AAAAAATATATTTTAATTATATATAAATTGGGATTAAAATAAAACGAATAAAAATTTAATTTCTAGATTATTATTTTCTTTTGTTAAATCTTATCATTTTTATTATTCCTCTTTAATTATGTAATTAAAGTGGAAAAGTAATTAAAATTTATTTTGGTAACAGTAATCATTAAAAATCTACGAGTGTAGCAAAGAATTTAATTGTTTTGACGATAAATATATATATATAGTTCTTAAAATAATATTGAAAAGTTAGTTTCAAAAATAACATTTTTAAAGAAAATAAAATATTAAACTAGGTCGAAGTTTGCAAGAGAAGATAAGAAGCTAATCATGAGATTAGCAAGAAAAAGTGAGATTAAGTTTTCAGGCGAATAGAAAAGATAGTTTGGTCAGAAAACATATCATTAAATGGGAATTATTCAATTTTGCCAAGTTTTATTGTTAAAATTAGAAAGTCGGTACTGGTGAACATTATTAAGGAATTGTGATTTAAATACGAATAACAATGCAATAATAATATGAATATTTAATCATATCTATATAATATTATTAACTAAACAAATGCTAATAATTTAACGTTCTGTTATTGATTGAAGTCAGAGACAATTGTTACGTTGCACATGGTTATTGTTACGTCACGCTTGTTCGCTAGTCAATGCACAAACTGTATTGCTTTAATGTTTAAACCAAATACGGAAACAGCTGCAAAGTTTAAAATTTTGCAGTTATATTAAAACATGCAGAAACTGTAATAAAGTTATATAAAAGAAGAAAAAAAAATGTAAAAATCTTTTCGTATATCTCGAATTTTCGCGAACATAAGCCAACATGTTAAACATGTTAAACATTGTTGGAAATTCAAGATGTCGCTTGTCAAATGCAATAACTGATGGTTAAACTAACGAGAAACCTTGTTTATTTTTCGTATTAATGTCTCTGTTCTCCAGATAGAAGTTCGTTAATGCAACTGGGACATTTTCTTTTATGCGATTTAAGAGCGAAATATATATATATATTTTAAAAATATATGGTTTGTTTTCAAAATAACAGAGGAAAAAAATGCGTATAAATAAACATACTAAATCAATTAACCCGTTATAAATATATATATATAAAGATGTAGAACGTAAACGCGTATAAAATATGTTGGTTTATATATTTTACAACTCATAATGAACTATGATTTAGTGAGAAATATTTATCTTTTGTACGGTTAGACTGAAGAATGGCGCAGATATAACAAGGAAGTTGCTAAAAATCTATCGATCAACAGCTACATTAAGGAAGACAAGTCATTCCTTTTAGCGTTACTACATCATAGGGACCGAGAACTATTTTACGATTAAAAAATAAAATAAAATTTTTTTTATTAAATTTAAAAATCGTATGTATACAGAATTAAGCGATTTCTTTAGACGCATTTAAAAATTTTAATAAAAATGCAATTCGACTGCTTAACTACCCGCACCGGGTTTCTCCAAGTTATTAATTTTTCGAGAAAATTAATTTAATACACTCATAAATATTTTTTAAAAAGGATATATTTAAAAGGTAGAATTATTAACGATAAAATATTGATAAATTTTGCTTAATTAACTGCAGACAAGTTAAAACTCCACACTTTTCTTAAATGTAAGAAGTTAAACAAATGTCTCAACAAACATGCAATCTCTAATGCTGCCATTTATTATAATTCCTATTACAGGACTGTCGCTGCAAGCTGATACACAAATATATACTCACACGGTAACATTTTGCAAAGTTTTTACCTACTTAAAAAAACGGAATTAAACATTTTCTTATTAACCATCACTCTACTGCAAAAACAAAAGATGAAAAAATAAGACTTTAGGTGTTACTTTAATAACAAAATAAATCTAGAAAAATTTCGATTATAAATTTGGCGTATTATCCGAGATTATAATTTTCGAAACAATTAAAATCGAAAATGAAGCAAAGTTTTAGAGATAAATCCATCAGTCTAGACACTTACTATTAAGTGCGAAAGATATGGTTCTCATTAATGAAGTGGCGAAAACCATAATTATGGAATTATTCGCATCTTTCGCGATTCACCTTTACTAATTAAGAGAGACAGGATGCGCTATGTTTGCTGTTTACTGATTTTAAACTCGGCTTACTAGAATTTTATAAAATACAAAAATGGTATCGTAAATCCTGGTAGTAGGATGAAGTTATAAAACTTGTTGATTTTATTGCGCTTTTCATTAATCAGAGATAAGCAGCTGTAACTGTGTTTTGAAGTTTATTATGTTAATAAATCAGCGATGCGTTAATTGATAACGTCTGAAAATCTTAAAAAGTTTATATACTTTGTTAACTTTGTAGGCGGACATTTACTGATGGAAAAAAATAAAAATGTCTTATGAAGGTGAAATTATCACTGTTTGCGGACATTTACTGATGGAAAAAAATAAAAATGTCTTATGAAGGTGAAATTATCACTGTTTAGTCTGTTAACTCACCTGTAGAACTTAGTAGTTTTTTTTTTTTTTTTAACAAAACTAATCTCTGTCGAATTAATTTATTGTGATAGCAGAATCAAAATATTAGTATAGTATATATAAATGTAGTATCTGAATGAAAATAATAATTTAACTAAACACTGCTACAAAGCACTGCTATTTTCTTTTATATACTATATTAAGTACTGTTATAGTATTATTTTCATTTAGATAATAAATTTAACGTTGCATTTGAAAGAAAATAATAGTACTATAATATTGTTAAATGTAGTATACGTATAAAAATTATAATACTATAGAAGTGCTTAATGTAGTAATTGAATGAAAATACAGTATTAATTTAACAAAGCACTGCTATAATATTATTCTGACTTAAATACTATATTAAACACCGTTATATTTTTATTTTTATTTAAATAACATTGCATCTGAATGAAACCAATAATACAATAGAAGTGTTGAATGTAGCAATTGAATAAAAATAATAATTAAAGCTGTACATTAAACACTACTCTTCTGTTTTACAGTTTTCATTTAAATACTACATTTAGCATATTATAATACTATTTTTTCATTCAAATATTATATATAACATTGCATTCGAATGAAAATAATAGTAGGCCTACTATAGTAGTGTTGAATGTAGTACCTGTATGGAAATTATAATACTGTAATTGTGCTAAATGTAGTATCTGAATAAAAATAATAATTAAAGACTGTACATTAAACACTTCTCTTCTGTTGAATTGTTTTCATTTAGATACTACATTTAACATACTACAGTATAATACTATTTTTTCATTCAGGTACTATATTAAGCATTGGATCTGAATGAAAATAGTAGTACTATAGTAGTGCTGAATGTAGTATCTGCATGAAAATTATAATACTATAACAGCGTTAAATGTAGTAGCTAAATGAAAATAATAGTTTAACTAAACACTGATACAATACTATTTTCATTTAGATAACATTGCATCTGAATGAAAATTACTATATTAGTGTTAAATGTACCTGAATGAAAATTATAACACTATAGTAACGTTATATGTAATATTTAAATGAAAACAATTGAAGTGTTTTTTTTTATTTTTATCTGTAAGCATATACTTTCCACTCAGGAGGATACTAATACAGTTTCTGAATAAAAATAATAGTTTAACTCATTAAGCACTGCTACAATAATAATATTTTCGTTAAGATATTAAAATATTGCCTCTGATAGAAGATAATCGTTTTGTTAACAGCGCTAAAGTTAACACCTAAAGGAGAATTATACAGCATTGTCTAATGTGACATCTAAACGCAGTTATATTTAATTTAATGATCTGAATAAAAAACTAAATTTGATTCATAAGAGTAAACTAAACTCTCTCCTAATTTAGTTGGTAACTGTTAAATCTAACTGTAAGTTTAGAAATTATCTCTTCCTAATATGTTTGCGATAATATACCTTACATGCGGAGTCTATTGCTTAGAATTATGGATTTTCACTTGTTTAGTCACGCATCATTCTATCATTTAGCGCGTATACTCTTCGCATAAAGTGTTTCAATCATTTCAGAAATTAGAAATAAGGACAAGCAATCTATTAATGATGCAATGATTAATTTTATTTACGAGAAATTAATTTTGAGAAAATTTATATTTCTATAATAATATTATTAATATAGAAAATGTTGGTGAAAACTTGTCGAAATGTTTTCTAGGATTTTTCTTTCGTATTTAAAAATTGTCGTAAAAGATATTTTGGCGTAGAATTAGTGGGAACAGCTCAAGTTGAAAAGGAACGAAGAAGGAATTTTAACAAAAATCGATAAAAAGATGTTCAAAGGAATAAATGAATCGTAAAACGTTCTGTAAATTTCGAACTTATGACTTAACATCAAAAGACGATTTTTTTTCTTGTTTCATTTTATTCGATTGCTTTACGTCGTTCTAAAAATAAAACTATTAAATGTTTTTTTTTGTTAAGCTACAAGTGGTATAAGATTCACCAGATTGATTTTTTTGCTTTCGTGCCATATTTTCCAATTAAAACGGTGAGCGAGATTGTTTGCGCAAACATTAACAATTTTTTGTTTAATTCTAATAAGGAAAAATATATTAAAGAAAGAATTTAATTCACTCCTGGGATCGCGAAATTTATCCGAAATTATCCCGTCGATAAGAGTTTACGATTAAAGTAAAAAATAAGTGGAAAATTTTAGCATAAAATTTAAAAATTGAGATGATAACTCTTAAAATTCGCCACCTTTTACGATCATGTATAGTTTCAAGATTTTTTATTACTCTATAAATTTCCTTATATAAACATATAAAGCTTTTGAAATTTGTGTTATAACTTCCATAATTTCGGTTTTTGTTTCTGTAGTCCCAGGAACTATTTAATTTTTCTTATTTACATATATTTTATTAATAGTACCGAATAAAGAGTTATAAAAAAAAGGTTTAAAATGTTGTGAACCGTGGTGCCATCTTTCGGTTGTAAACAAATTTAATATTTTAAAAAACTTAAAAATTTTTTTTTCGCGATACAGATAAATATTTTTCACTTTTAGGTAAGTTTTCTCGGAATAGTCATCGATTTTTGATTATTCCACTTTAGAATGGAATAAAAGAGCATATGAAGTAAGTATGAAGGCTCTTGGCTGTCAGCACGATATATCGCGTTATATTATTATCCAAGTAGAATGAGATTCACCTGTGTTATTGAGACTTACTAGATAACAAAGGCTATTGAAAATGATCGATATGGGATCAATATTACTGACGTAATAAGAGAAAACATTTTCGTAGGCGGAAGAAGCAATGCCTCGTGTTTATAGAAAATGATCAAAACCGTTATGATTATTACTTCAGTAATAATGATCCAAGTTTGATCACTTTCAATTTTCAAAAAGATATTAAATCGAATATAGATTGATCTGATGATCTATTAATTAGCCTATACTAATTTACGATTAAAAAGTTACTCGAGGTTAGATTACTGATATTTTCTGAAGGAAGATGTATCTATACAGAAGCATAATGATATTTTCCTTCATACATATTCTGTACAGAAAAACAACACATATACGAAGCATGATAATATCCTTCGGAAAATATCATCATGCTTTGTACATGTTTTCTACACGTGTCTGCTTCTGTATATATGTGCTCTATATTTCTCTGCTTTTGCATATGTATACTTTATACATGTGTTCTGTATGTGTCTAGTTCTGTATATGCATGTTTTCTACATGTGCTCTATATATATCTGCTTGTATATATGTGTCATACTTCTGCATATCTCTCTTTCACTAATAACTTTTGAACTAATTAATGGATTTCCACGAAATCATGTGATGTTCTCTCATTAAATGTGATCTAGACGTCGCATCTTTTAATACTAAAGCTTCAGTTATTTAAAAATGATAGAAGCAAATGTCTCAATATATCCTTAATTAATTATTGTATAGGATATTTTTGACATTTAGTTAGAAGGTCAGACGTTGTAGGTGACTTTGATGACGTAGAAATTTATCTTCAACCATTTAGAAATTGCGAGCGTTCAAACTTTGAATGTTTCTCCGTAATAACTTTTGAAATATTTGATAGATTTTTATGACATTCAAAATAGTGATTATGCCGTTAAAGATGATTTTGATGACATACGTTTTAATTTCGAATCTTTAATCATTCGAAAATAGCGGACATGTTTGGAATAGGCGATTAGTTCTTTCTAGAACAGCTTGTTAATATTGATTGAACTAGCGCTTGAGCTCCACGTATTTATAGCGACGTGCATACATATCAAAAAGCATTCAACCAAAGTACAATACAGTATTTGTCGTAAGATATATGATAGATACGCTCATAGATCATAGAGCGATAGATCATCATTTGCCATCATGACAAATTTTTTAAAATTTATAATACCGTAAATAAATTAAATTTAATTTAAAGTATGACACTTGAATGCAACTATTTATAGTTTCCTTCTATTTGGTGAAATATACTAGTAAACTTGGCTTTCTAATAAGAGATTTAACAAATCTTTCTTTAAACTTTAGAAAATGAATTTTTTTTTTTTTATAATTTTAAGTAAGGAAAAGTAAATTAAAGTACGGTACCGTTAGTAATTCCGGAAAAATAGAAAACGAATTTCTTTTAAGTTAATTAAACATTAGTGAAAGTAAAAAGCTTTTCTTGGCAAAGTGAACTTTCTATTAATTATTACGCATAATTTAACAATATGTTCAAGAAAATATTTCTGATGACGACAAGTTACTTCAATTCGTTTTTTGATACTTTTTTTTGTAAAAATTTTATTATAATTTTTGTATCTTTTTTTCTTTTTGAAGATATTGCCAAAGAATCTTCAGAATTTTTGATAATGTGGAAATTTTTATTTTTTTATATTGTCCTTTCCAGCTTAATTTAAAAATTTTTTTTTTTGACAGAACTTTGCTAATGTTTAAAAATTAATTTTGCTTTTATTCGAATATGAAACGGCTTCAATTAAAAATTATAAACAAAATGGTAAATGACGACGATTATTATAAAAATAGTTCTATTATGCAAGCATATTTTGAAAGATAATAATAGAAGTGAATAAACAAGCAGATTTCTGAAAGAAGTGTTTCATCTGGTATATTGACGCACTTACAAATTTTCCATTATTCAACTTTCTTTTTTCTTTTTATTTTTTTTTTTAAGGAGATCAAAAAAGAAATGAATGAATTCAAATGATGTTTATAGTACTGATGCCAACTCTTATATAAGCAAATAAGAGAAACAAAACTCCAGAAAAGGAGTTTTCGCATGAGAAAGTTATATTTTTTATATTTACGAAATTAAAACTTTTTATTTTTTATTTTTTAGATTGCAGCTTTCGTTATATACTGTATAATTAAATTCCAGTTTCTTTCTTTCAAATGGGATTATGTTTATTTAACGATGGTTAATGCTGATATGATAAAATTGATTAAAAAAATAATAAAAAAAAAGCTAAAATTTCAATCCATAAGCAAATTGAAAATTTTTTATTTTTCAATTAAATTTTTTATTTTTTCAAATAAAAACTTCTTAAAAACTAAATCTATCTTGAAAAAAGGCAAACTGACTAACTATATTAGTTTTAGATGGCTGACATTTTCGGCAACTCAGTGAAGAGGCAATGTTTCAAAACAGTGAGGAAAAATACTATTGTATCAAACGTATTGTTCGTACTTTTGAAAGGTATTTTACAGTACAAACAGTACTGTAAAATACCTTTAAATTATTAATTCGATTAATTCGATAAATTCCATCATATACTGTAGTAAAATCTTGATAATTTGAAGTAATTAATGCAAAAATGATATATTTTAAAATAATCCAATTTAATTGTTTAAATTCAATTGAAAAATGTTAATTTTGATATAATAATTTAAGCACATGTATTATAAACCTGTTATGTAGGCATATTTTAATGTAAAATGTGGATTATAAATCTTAAAATTTTATAGTAATATATATATTTTAAGTATTAGTTATTTTATCAGCTTACTTTTCGAAAGTAAGTACGGTTTATAAAATTTACCACGCTGACTGACTGACTGTTTCTGTCTGCTGCAGATGTGAATGATGCCCGATAGAATATCATTCAGATTGAATTTCTTAGTAGATATCGGCGATATTCAGTGGATAAGTTCTGCAGCTAAAGCTGTTCTCGTTACCTGATATTTTAACTCCCTAGTTTAAAAATGGACATTCAAAATTTTAAGATATTTTCTGAAAACAATTAATTCTTCCAAAAGAATATTTCATGTCAAATTTTATAAATATCCTTTAATTAATGAAGTTTTATAAAATTTGGCAATCCGCTGATGAAATATTAGCTAATCTTACAGATTAAACTATTTTAAATTTTCAAAATTCTAAGTTTTCCTAATAACTTTGAAATATTTGATAGGGGAAGGTGGCCCAAAGTGGATCAGAGCCTAAAGTGGATTAATCAAAATATCTCAATGATTCTGACAGAGGTCAGCACCCGCTCTCCATATGTGCTGTGGTCTAGAGTAACCTTAAATGTACAGGTGTCGTTTTTTGTGTGCGGCAAATAACCAGCAAGAAAAAGGTAATTTCCCAAATTTATGTGATTTCCTAAAATATTTCACCTCCAAATGATCTTGTGTGATTAGTAAATGAATCAGATCATGATTGCATGTAAAACCTAAGTCAAATAAGGTGTCCAGGGCCTTCAGAACGAGCCGCGCTGTTAAGCCTAACACCAATTCCTGTTCATGCCACATCTGCTGAAATGAAAAATGGCCTGTTCGGGCAAAGTGGATAGGGTAAAGTGGATCAATGATCCACTTTACCTTGTTTATCACTGGTTGGTTGTTAAGTGTTTTGATTTTTTCTTTACAGATAGGCCTAATGGTAAATAAATACAAATCTAAGAATTTGCACGGCAAATGGTCTGAGGCCAGCCTTGCTGCTGCAATGGCTGCTGTTAAAAAAGGGGAAATAACCATCCGCAAAGCTTCATCATCATACAGCATACCGTTTGGCACACTCTACCGCCATTTAAAGACTGGTTCTTCTGCAAAGCAACTTGGTCGTTTTAGGACAGTCTTCCCCAGAAAAATGGAAGAAGAACTAGTAGCATACATAAAGGCAATGGACAGCATGTTTTATGGCCTTACAGCAGAAGATCTCTGCAAGCTGGCTTACACTACTGCCATTCTGCCTAACATCCATATTTCTCCAATGGACATTCGTCCCTTTCCAAAAATGAACATTGAGAAACTGAAGACGCGTCGGAGAAATGCCAAAAGATCTGAAATCTTAACGAGTACTCCCAGCAAGGAAGCAGCAAAAAGAAAATCAGACGACAAGGAAAAGTCTAAGACTGTGAAAAGAAAGCTGGGAAAAAAGAAGGCCCCTACAGCTAAGCGACGCCTTCTAGACTTACCTGAACAAGCTGGTCAAAACTCGTCTGCTGAAGGAAATCAAAGCAACCCTTCTGTATCCACAACCCAGGAGGTGTCTTGCCTCGTTTGTGGGGAAGAGTACTGTGAACCCATTGTAGAAGATTGGATTCAGTGTGCCTCTTGCACTCTATGGGCCCATGAAAATTGTACTCCGTATGAAGGAGTTGGAGTGTTTTATTGCAGTGAATGCAAAAAATAAAAATTAATTAAAATAAATTACTTTTCTATTGGAACAAGTATTTCTTTTGTAAAAGTAATGCAATTGAGAAATAAAGGTTTAACAGCTCTTGAAAACCGATAAAGTTTAATTTATTCATAAAAAAGAAAAAATAAACCATTTAAAAATATGTGATCCACTTTGTCCTTGTTCGTGATCCACTTTATACCGAACTGCGGGCATAGCGGATCAGTTGCAAGCTTTTAGAAAAGCTGCAAAATTACTTATTTCCATTAATTTGCACGGTTTGGTATTTACTCCACATATAGCTAATAAACCTAAGAAGCAATTGATACAGGTTTTGTATTAATTATCATTTTATTCTGTTTATTGTAGTCGATTTTTCCTTAAGTGATTCACTTTGGGCCACCTTCCCCTAACTTTTAAAGAAATTCGATAAAAAGATCTTACTATTCGAGATGACTTTGGCATACATTCTAATTGTTCCAAATAGAAATATTCAATAGATAGGCAATTAATTCTTGTGAGACTTCTTTGTTATTATTGGAATCTTGATTAATATTAGCTTCGTTTTGTTATGGTATAATCTTAATACGAAACTATAACAAAATGATGATAATATGTTAGTAATTTCATTCTAACTTTATTTTATATATCATACTGCTTATAAAATTTGAATAATTTTTGATACGTTGAAACAGAATTCAGATTTTTGAGATTTTTCTTTATATTATTAATATGATACATTAAAAACACATTATTGCATGGTTAACACGTCTGAGCTGTATAAATTCTGCAATAAAATTTTAACAGCTTTCAGAGAAAAACTGGGAAAACTACATAAAGCGATATAACAATGAGACAGCGATAAATGACTATTTATGAGAATTTAGGATACACCTCATTATTTAGCAAAGCAATTACTTCACATTCGATATTTTTTAATTTTTTTTAGTATTATAGAAAATTCTTAAAAAATTACTGTATATACATCTTCAAAGGTCGGGATAAATCATTCAAAATTAATTTACAAACTTATCAACGCATTGTATGGAATGCATAGCGCATGGAATTTATATTGGGAATAAACTTTTATATAGATTCAAGCTTAATTTTACCTGAAAGATTAATGCAAAGAAAAAAAATTAAAAAGCCTAATTTTATGATTATTTTATTAAAAAACAACAAAGTTTCAATAATTATACTCCTCGCTCTTAATTGGATATGGCTAGGCAATCACTTTTAAGTTTTCAACTTTTTACTACCGCACATATATTTATCTTTCATTTATTTTCATCAATATATATATATATATTTGTATTAAAGCAAATTTAATATAATTTAATTTAAAAAAAAGTATACTTTGCAGCTAATAGATGTCTAACTTCGAAATTCTAAAACTCATTTTAATTAAGTAAAAAATAAAATATTTCAAATAAGAAAACTTAAATAAATAAAAAAATACTATATAAATAAATGCAAAATGGAATAAATTACTTTTACAGATTATATAATAGTACTTTTTTTATAATTAAATATTAATAAAAATTTTATAAAATTAAAATTTATATATTATAATTTATTAATAATATATATTTTTATTTTAAAAAAATATTTTTTAAAAGGATAGATAATTCAATTAATTTTAAATATTTTTTTCCAAATTAATTTTTGTAACAACTTACATTAGCATTATTTTTCATTTTAAATTATTACTTTTAAAAGTTCCATTAGGGAAGGGAAGGCGTCATAAGATAGAATTCGAGCATTATAGTGTTGCCAGTTAAAACTCAAACTTTCGTTTGATTCATTTAAAATCTTTTTAAATCAGCCTATTATACTTTATGTAAATATTTCAAACGGATTTTTTTAATAGTATAAACTCGGAAGAAAATTTTTTAATTATAAAAATTATTTAAAACAGGTTTATTTTCTTAGTTTTTACAGTTTAAAAAATGCATTAATATGCTCAAATGTCTAATATTAATCTAAATTCTTGATTTGAATTGATATATTCAATTTTAATAATACAAAAAAATAATTAAATGAAATAGTCAATAAAAATTTTTTAATTAATTTGATATTATAGAATAGGTTATCTAAAAAATAATTGCCGATGAGTGCTTAGAACCGAATGAATTCTGACAAAATAAAAACAGAACAATAGTTATATTGATGGCTTGTTTCGAAATGCTGTTTTACCATTTAAAAGCTTTTAATTGCATTTACTTCGAATGAATGACATTAAATAGCAACATTAATATTGCAACTCAAAGAATACCCATCAAAGTTTCGTCGACATCCATATTAGATTCGAAGACACCGCTTTATATAGTCTATTGTGGAGACGTTGGACAACAAAAGATGGTGATAAATATTTAAATCATACCTTTACATAACAAATTGCATAAAACTCTCGAACAGTTTCGTCTATTCGATAAATTTAATCACAATTTTACGCTATTTGCCAATTCATCAGCTATTTGTAAGTTTAATTAGAATCGACTAGATTGAATCGAATAGAACATCTCTTAATTATTTGCTATTGGTCTTTAGCTATCCAAATGGGAATTCTCTTAATTTTGCAACGTCAAACTGTAAATTTTATTGACACCAGTATAGATTTCTGCTAGCGAAGTAAAACGAATTTTCTTCCGAAAATTGATTTATAACGAGTTTACTCTATTATTAATTTTAGAAGGGGGAAGAGAAGAGATTGGAAATTTCAAACGTAGGAAAAGAGCCGTTGTTGATAAAAATCTGCTCTTAAACTTTTCGAAATTTATTGAACTCATTTTTCTTGATTGATAAAGCCAACGCATCCCCAAACTAATTTACTCCGAACCATGATAACTCTGAAGTGAAGCCATAATTCATCGATTCGATCGTCAGACTAATAAACGGTTAGCAGAACTCTCTCTGGACAGAATTGGTGCAAACAGATAAGACAATACGTGATAGATAATAAATGCTGCTATACCTACAGTGATGTGCAACATAGATCCATATAAGTGTCAATGTAACATTGTCTACGTGAACTCGTTAAACTTATCACATTCTTCTGTGTAACAAGTAACCCATAAACATATTTAATTAGCGAAAACAACTAAAATAGAATATCCATTTGCTGGTTCTAACCAGCAAAACTTTGCATTACTAAACTTCTGCTTCTGACATTGATGCATTGTGCTTTAATATTCAGTTGATATTCTATCATTTATAAACATGTAATCGGTAGACAGTAATGTAGTAGGACATCTTTTCATGATTTAGCATTTAAAAAATGATATACTGTATTATAATCTTATTGTGGACATTTTGTATTTCTGTATAATGATAATCTATGCGAAGTAACTCTTAGATTTACTATATTTTTCTCAATAATTATAATCGATTCAATAAAGAAATTCATTATATTGAGACATATAATAGTTGCTTTCAATCGAGGTTCGATTACAGAAATAAAACAATAAAAAGAAAAAAAATATTGTATTTCTTGATGACATTTTGATATTTTATTTTAGTTTCTCCAGTGATTTATCGCATTTTTTATATACAAAAAGAGATATTCCAAAGTTAAAAAGAACAAATCTGATATTTTCCCAGAAGAGTACCATATCTGCAACTTTTTTTCGTTCCATTTGCTTTTGAAATGTTTTTCTCTTATATATTGGGGCACAGATTTCTCCAGATGACTGTTTATATAAACAAAACCGCGAGTCAGCCAAACTTTTATAATTTATCTGTTATTTAAATTTTTTATAGACTATATTTTCACCTAAAACATCATATGTGGTTTTTGTAGTGAATCTTTCTTAAGATTTTATACATATAAAAAAGTATATTATATATATTATTTTGATATTATCTGGGGACTGAATGATAAGATTTTAATCCTCTTTTTTATATTAATCTATTAAATAATAAAATAATGAAGCTAAATTTCCGAATTTCATTAATAATTTTTTATAGTGTTATCTATAAAACGGTAGTTTTTTTAATGTGTCATATAATAAATCACAAAACAGAAATAAAAAAAGAAAAAAAACTAGTTACGGTTCAAATAAAAGTTACAACGTTATCTATTAAAATTTTGCATAAAAGGAGAGACTACTGTAGTAATTACTATAAAAGATAACTTTTAGAGGGAATTTTAATGAAGGAAAGCGAAACAATGGCTATTATCACTTAAAGTTTATTATTATTATTTTTTTATTGTAATAAATGCAAGACATATTGTGGCATTTCTTTAAGCTGACCATCTTTTCTGATATTGGCGATCTTGACGATAAGAACAAACAAAGATCGATCCTGACTTTTGCAGAATCTGAAGTTTATTAGCGATCCATGTTTATGGCCAAGAGTATGTAATTTGTCAGTGTGATCGATGAGATGCTTCTCATACAATCTGTTGTTCTTTTTTTTTTGAAATATAGATTGAAAGACAAACATTTTATAAACTGGCAAACAATCATTAACAAACAATCCTATAATTTAATAATTCAAACAAGTAAAACAAAGAATAAGATGTTTACTATCGAGACTACTTGTGCAGATGAAGTAAGAACGAATCTTAAAAATAATAATAATATTTCTATCTATATTGGTCAATAAAATATTGCATTTTTAGAGCGATTTGTTATAATATTTCGTATAAATTAGCGTAAGACATTCTTTAACAAGTTAGTAAATTACGTGAAAGTGTTTATTTTAGTAGAAAACAAATATTCTAATTTAGAAATAAAGATGTCGGCGTGAAAAGAAAAATATTTTATGACGATAAATTTAATTTTATACTTTCCATTGTCTACTAACTTCACTACCATATGATAATAAAGTTTACAAAAGATGAATATAAGCGTTTATGGAATAAATATGTTACATTTTAATCATAAGAATGAAAATATTTGTTTTATTGAAACGAAACAGACCGCGATTTGGATGATAAACCAAAAAAAAAAAAAGAAGAATATTTTTCGAAGCTAAAATAAATAAGAATACTTCGCGAATCGATTCTGAAAGGTTTTGAAATCAAACAGCAGCTCTGCGATTATTTCCAGATTGGCTGATTTCTTTACATATAAAAATGTGCTGGATATTGAACACCAAGAGAACACATTTTCTTTCGCATTTTAGCTTCCTCAATCTCTTTCACCATATTTCTTTTCGTATCACATGACAAGTCTTGAGTAGAGACGTGACTTTACTATTGCTACCTCAATCCTATTGATATTCGTTCTGATATCTGAGTGCTTTATTTTCTTTAATAAAAAAAAAAGAAATAATAAAAATATGTAGATGATTAGAGTTAAGTTTGTTTTATATAAAATAACTCTGTTGGGTTTTTCTTTTTAAAAATGTTTTGGAAATATTTTCTGTGTTTGGAGAAATTTAACTTTACGTTATCATCATTTTTATACAATTCAAATAAAATAAAAATTTATTTTGAATTGTAAAAAATTCCCTAATTCTATCAAAATATATTTCTAAAATTTTTAATTTGCTAAAATCTTTATAAACCTAAATTTTAGCAAAAAATGTTAAAATTTAATATATAAATGTCAAAATTTAACATAAAAATGTTAAAATTTAGGTTTATAAAGATTTTAGCAAATTAAAAATTTTAGAAATATATTTTGAAAGAATTAGGGGATTTTTTCATTTATTACATAAGCAGCAGGAAATTTCCTTGCAATTATCGAAAGGTTTATAAAGATTTTAGCAAATTAAAAATTTTAGAAATATATTTTGAAAGAATTAGAGGATTTTTTTCATTTATTACATAATCAGCAGGAAATTTCCTTGCAATTAACAAACTGATAATTAAAAAATTTTCCTTTATAAAGCATTTTGAAAATATTTTTCAAGGCCATTATATAATCACGGGAAATTTCCCTGAAGTGTCTTAAAATTCCTTAAATATCAAAGGATTTTTGGGATATTTCAGGAAAATTTCCCCCATTGTTATATAATGCCTTTAAAATTCCCGTAATATTTCCAAAATAAATAAATTTCACAGGGAAATTTTTGAATTATCAGTTTGATAATTACGGAGAAATTTCCCCATGATTGTATAATCATTAAATTAAAGAAATTTCGTTTAAGAGACTAGATTTTTACATATTTATAATTTTTCCAAAATATATTTCTAAAATTTTTAATAAATCATTAAGATTCTAAAATCCTTAAATTATAATTCTGATTTATGTAAAATCAAATTTTAGATGATGATGACGAAATATCTCTATTATTGTTATAAAATTCTTTAAATAAAAGGATTTAGAAAATTCAAATGTGCGAAAATTTTTATTTATTAATATAAACAGTAATCAGAAATATTAATTAAAATATATGCTTGATTACGAAAATTTTGCGAAACTTAAATTTATACATTCGAAATCTGTCATTTAAATACGTAAATATATACGATATGCAAATTATCATTCCGTGTAATAAAAAAAATAAGCGATTAATGATTGAGAAGCATACCACTTACGTATTTTAAAAAAACTTATTTATTTTTTTGCTATCTTAGGACACGTGATAAAAATGTCACCAGATAGATAGATCAATATATAAGATAAACATTAATCAATTTTAAAAATAAATAAATTTTTAAATTTCAAATAGAAATTTATTAAATTTAGGGAATTTTTAAATAAAATATTCCCTTTAATTCCCTAATTTTTTGTCATTTCCTCATGTAAATTTCACTAGCAAATAGCTATGATCCTGCCATCTATTGAATAAATTTAGAAGTTATTTGATCATATTTTTTTAAATTTTATCACTTGCCAATTTTTTTTATAAACATCTCTATTATTTACTTATTCATATCATAAATATGATTTTAAAAATTTTATAATTTATATTAACCTGCCTACGAGATATTTAAATAATTTTTACCTATTTTTATTAATAAATTTTAAAAGACAAAAAAATAATGCGCTATAAAAGTATTAAAAAACACGTACTGTAACCTGCCTACGAGATATTTAAATAATTTTTACCTATTTTTATTAATAAATTTTAAAAGAGAAAAAAATAATGCGCTATAAAAGTATTAAAAAACACACATAAATCAAATACTTTATTATTGATACATCCTCACACTACATAAATACGTACACACATGTAATATACTTTGATGGCCTTCAAATTTCGGGTGTATTGTTTGATCAAAATCATCTATCATTGTCACGGGTTTGACAGCAATATAAAGTGATTTATCGTGTAAATTTAATTAAAAAATAACAATTTTTTAATGTAACTGTTACTTAGAGTAACCATAAAATATAATACGATATTTTAAGTTATCAATAAGTATTTTTGTTAAGATTTATTGTTAAAGCGTTATTTACTTTAAGCAGAGTGTCAATCTGTTGTTATTGGATCCTAGAAGATATATCTTGTGACACACCAGACTGAAAGATGGAACAAAAATCAGATATTAATGTAATGGTTGCAGCATTGACCTATAACTTATCATGATTGATGATTGCAAACCAACCACATACTTGTTGCCATTATTAATTGCTCCATGTTTGCCTGTCTTTCCTTAGAAAAATTTTGGAATTTTTAAAATCTAAATTGCTGTTTATCTATTTTAAAATTTTTAAACAATTAGTTTCTTCAAGACATATTTTCTGTTTAAAGTAATCAATTAAAAAATTAAAAGTTTATAAAAAAACAAATATACTTCTAATTATTGCATTATATTATTGATGTAAATCAATAAAATAGCTTTAGATCTGCCAAGACTTTGCTGATAGGTTTCTTGGTCACTATTAGATTTTTAGCATTATTTTTTCCTTTACCATATTTTTAAGGAATTTTATATTAAGTAAATTTTTATTACAAATTTATAAAAATGGCAACAATGCCAATTGTAAAGAAAAAAAAAGATAATTATGCTAAAAAATCTATTAATAATTACTAAGAAATCTATCAGATCAAAATATTTGAAGATTTCAGCTGTTTTATTGGTTGATATAAATAATATGACGCAACAATAAAGATGGAAGCAATATATATTTTAATTGTTTTTCATCTTTATTGTTACGTCATATTATTAATATCAACCAATAAAACAATAATATATATTTTAATTGCTTTTTTATTTTTATTATTGCGTCATATTATTGATATCAACCAATAAAACAATTGAAATTTACAAATGCTTTGTTTTGGTATATTTCTTAGTAACTATTGCTATATTTTTAAACATAATTATTTTTCATTACAGTTGTTATTATAAATTTATAATAAAAAATCTGTTTAATGTACATATTTCTTAAAATTATTAAAATACTAATACCGTAATAATCAAGAAATCTACCAAAATAAAAAATTACTAAATTAAAGATATTTTATTGGTTGATATAAATAATATGACGTAACAATAAAGATGAATAACAATTAAAATATTATTTGTTTTTTAATGAATCGTTTAATTTGGCAATTAATCGTTTTAAATAATAAATATGCATTGAAAAAACTAGTAGTTTCAAAATTAAAAAAGAAAAAAAAAGAAAACTATAAATTTTGAAAATTTCAAACTCTAGAATTTATTCAGCTCTTTAGAATTATCTATTACTTATTTTTCTCAAAAATTATTACATAAAAATATATTTTTAATAACTTAATTAAGAATAAAATTTATAATGTAGAGTTTAATTTGTCAATACTTTTTTTAGAAAGTTGAAATAATATTTGACACTTTAATGGCATCGGGTTTGATATTTTTCCTAGATTAACTCTACAAAATAAAGATGGATGAGAACGAAATTTTTAAAGTAACCTATTTATTTTCTCTTAGTCTAATTCCTGTCCAAGTAAAATGATGATGAAGAGTCTTCTTAATCTTGGATTAAGAAGATATTTATAGTTTATACACGTATGTATTTAATATGATTTAAAATGTCGATTTGTATCAATCAATACGCGGAAGAAACCATAAATTATAATTGCGTTGAAATCATTAGCATATCGGAACCGATAAAAATCGAGTGTACTGTTTACTGTTTAAAAATTTACTTGCTTTATAAGAAAATTGGGTTATTTATTAGAAAGGATTAAATATCTTTAAGTTTATTAATGTCAAGTGGTTTGAAGTTATAATTAATTATATGACAGAAAATCTATTTTAAGGAACGAGTATAGAAAAATCTGTTGTAGGAATGAGTATAAAAAATCCATTATAAGGACGAGTGTAGAAAATCTATTATAGGAATGAGTGTAAGAGAATCTGTTATATATAAGAATGAGGGTAGAAAATCTATTGTAACGGAATAGGTGTAGAAAATGTTTTATCGAATATGAGTAGAAAAATCTGTTGTAGGGGATGAGTGTAGAAAATAAATTGTAAGTATGCAAGTGTAGAAAATATATTGTAAGGAAGCGCGTGTAAAAAATTTGTTGAAAGGAGATGATTATAAAAATTTTTTATAAGATGATTAAAAATTTTTTTGTAAAGGGATGATTGCAGAAAATTTGTTGCAAAGGGATGATTATAGAAAATTCGTTGCAAAGGGATGACTGTAAAAACTTTTTTGTAAAGGGATGATTGTAGAAAATTTGTTGTAAGAAGAAGAGGGTAAAAAATTTATTTTAAGAAGACAGAGAGAAAATATTATTTATTTTTTATTTGAACTGGAAATCACATTATTATTATTATTCCTTTAATGCAAATTTCATTAATGACAGAAGAGCTTGATCCCTAAATAGATAAAAGCAAAACTAAAATGGCTCATTAGTGGAATTTTATTTTTTTAAATATATCTTTGGTTAATCTACAAGGCACAATCTTGATTTGATAGATTATTTACTGTTATTTTTTTCCTCTCTTTTAATTAATAGATTCTCCGCTGCTTGGCAGTTTTTGTTTAAAATTCTACATTCAAGTTACAAAATTAATTTTTTAAAATTACTTTAAGCGTTATAATAATAAAAATTTTTGAACAGTTAGCATTTTTCGTCCTTAAAAGTATGATTAATTTGATTATGGTTACGAAAGTTTATAAATATTAAATTATCTCGAAATTATAAGTTTCCGAGACGTTTTATAGAGTGAATTACTTGATTATTTTACAGTTTCGACAATGCATTCATTGTGCAAGAGTAACAATAATCATGGTGATTACACCATTGATCAAGCTTACGACGTATTAAACCTGCAGTGAATGCAAATTTCTGATTAGTCCATTAGGGAATAGCTAACTAATTTATACAGTCTTTAATGTAGTTCATCGTCGACATTGTTAGAAAGACAATATACGAAATAAAAAGATTTCGTAGCTCGTTCGGAGAATGATAAATGACGGTAGCTATCAATTGAATGATCACAAGAAGACGGAACATCGTTCGTCATAATATCGATAACATACACGAGAATATAAATACAGAAAAAAAGCTTCTGACATAATTTTTTATTTCTGTTCACCAGACCAAATTACTACACATAGAAGACCAAGGACAAAATTGTATTGCCTGGTGACTGACTGACAACTCTTCCCAGCAGTTTACCTTTCAATATGTGTCACAGTCAATCTAATAGATGGTTCCTCTGAGAGAAAACTTTCTCAGCTAACTCCTCATACTTATAAAACAGCAACCATTATGATGCCATCTAGAATAAATCAAATAAAAAATTCATAATTCAAACTCATATAAACTGCTTTTTCGAAGATGAAAAAACTCGACGATATTTAAAAAATCGCGTAAAAACTATAACGTATAAATTTTATTCGATGCTAGAAAAGATGATAATGCAAAACGCCACAATAATTGTAACATTGAGGTTTGTTATATAGTTAATGCACCAAAACCTCTATGATTAAAGGCAATCCCTTCGTAATCGATTATAATAAATTCGGCGGTTTTAATCGCGATTTTCAAGAGCTAATTAATTAATATTTTAAGGCAGTACGTCGGCGACAGTTATAACAGAAGAATAAGATTCGTGTCACCTATATTCTATTAAGGATAGTGTGAGAGATAACCTGTTTGGATGTCCACTGTTACTAATCGCTTAATTGGTGTCCAATTACTTAGAGTATTAGATAAGAGATGACACAAACGGGATGTTGCTTCCTTACAAAATCTGTAATGACGTAGAATCTCTTCCATTCACCACATATCCTTCCATGCAGAAGCCAATCTTCATTGTTAAGTAGTCCCAGCGGAGACATTAATACAAATAGCTATTCCACAACATAATTCTGGTTTGGTGTCGCATTGAGTCGAGTTAAATTTAAAATATATATATATGTACATACATAATATTAAAAATAATTGGATACAATCAAATATAGAAGTTTTTATTTTAACGTTATTTTGTACAACCAATGAAAGAGAAATCAATCAAAAATGCGAAGCATAGAGAAAAACAAGCTTGCCACTGTTAATCTATCTTGTCTCTTGTTCTGCAAACATTTTTCTCCTTTCTTTATCCGTCAACATATCTTCTTGGTTTGCCTGGAAATGAATTGAAATATGGAATAATCAGTAAAGCAAAATATAATGAAAGACATTTATCTCGTAAACATGATTATAATTAAAGCAATTAGTTATGCGTAAATAATGAATCTTTACAAACTGAAAAGTTGGTGTATGGTTAATATTTTAACTCCCGATAGATAATTCTTCAGTGAGAGGTCAACAAGATGTGCAGTCGAAACGGTAGATCACAAACAAACAATTTTTTAAATGTAAATATTAACAGATATAAGCAATCCGATTATGCAAATCGAGTGCGTGAAAACAATTACTACCAAAATTTGCATAAATAATGACTTCGGGAATAAATTATTTTCATCGGTGCGATTAAAATCTAAGATTTTATTTAAATAAGAAAACAATTAACACTTTTCACCGAGGATTATAGAAATGATGGCTTATAAAGTAATCATTATACAGAATAAGAAAAATCTAACTAAATAATTCTAATTAAAGTTTTAAAAATAAGTTAGGGAAGGCATTACAGTGATTTTCTTCCGTTACACTAAAATAGCTTGAATGAAAGAGGATTAAGTGGTCTAATTATTTTCACAGTTGGTAATTAAGGTCAATAGGAACCAATTAAATAAGAGCAAAAAAAAAAGAAGAAAAATTCACAACATTCGAGAAGATTGTTTATCGTCGTTTCCGAGAAGAATTTTTAACGTTGGCTACATTCATGACCCGTTTTAGGACACATTAGGTTACAGAATTATTTTATAAATGAATTTTTGTCAAAGGAACGAATGATAAATATAGATTCAGGTCTAGTTATAATAGTGAAAGCCCGAGAATTAAAAACTTATCATTTATACTTCTAAAATGTTTAAAAAAGTGTGTTAAATTTACCATTAAAGTTACTGTAAACAACAGGCTACATCAAAAGAGAAAGAACGAAAAACGACTTTAACAAGTAATCGGATAAACCATAAACCAAGTAAACGTTTCAGAAGAAACAAGAGAAGTAATGTCGAAAACAAAGAAAAAAATATATAATAGGAAAAAAAATGGCGATGGCAAACTTTTCGAAAACAATAATAAACCATTCATGTTCGATTTAATACGTGATCTTTGATCAAGAGATAATAGCAAAGAAAATATGTTTTACTGGTTACCATATTTCATACTTGTTGCCGTTGAACAGCTAATAAATTAACTTGAACAAATTATAAAAAGCTTTTATAATGCGATCGGTAGTTTTTACTACTTAATTTAGGTGGTTAAAAATGATCTATTCTGCGGCATTTCGGATAAAATATAATTCTTTTAGGACCAACTTTTGCTGTAAATTGTTAACGGTTATCTCTCGTCGGATGTATATAAAATTGCTTTAGATCTAAAATACAATACATCAGCTGTTTTTCTTCCCTATCTAAACAGTACAACAAATGAACCATTGAAGGTCTTTTTATAAGGGATCAAGGGATTACTCAACTCTCCAAACAGTCCACAAAACAGAATGGAATTGCACCTTCAATTAAAGATTTTTTTTTTGTTTTATTTTAGTTTATTTACTCCGTCTTAGAAATGAGTTGAATCAATTCCGTTTTTTTATAGATGTCTGTTGTCTTTGTTCTATTTACAATTCCTGAAAAATTAAGTTGCCAATTGTAAAAACGACTAAAACAATAAAAATTTAAATGAGAAAATTTTACTTGTAGAACTTTACCAATCTTTAAAATAACAATTTTGGAATGATTACTTCAGTCTCCGAGGATAAAAGTTTGATAGGTTAACATTTTAATCTTCGTTTAGGTCGATATAACAAACTTAAAAACGTTTTAATAGCATTATAACTCAGTTTAGATTTGCTCTCAGTAGCCAAAATGGAGTTAACCATCCGCAAAAAAGCGTGTATGGTCTATAAACACGCATATATAGAGTTACCGTCTGTTACGTTCTTCCTGTAAGAAGATGTAGTAGCTTCTAAACGGTGCTGTAGCACTAAAATTTAAAATTGTTTGAAGCACTAGAAGATGGATAAAAAAAAAAAAAAAAAAAAAAAAAAAAAAAAAAAAAAAAAAAAAAAAAAAAAAAAAAAAAAAAAAAAAAAAAAAAAAAGATATTTCCTCGAGCGTACAAGAAATTTTTAGTCAATAGCGAATAGATGGATGGAAACGGGAAGAGATGCGTTAAGGAATTTCCTGTTAGATCTTTTTGATTTTACATAACCTGCTCCAGTCTTCTATAAAGAGAATCGAGCGCAGAACGAAATTTCTAGTTATAAAAATTCGTTTCAAAACAACGAAAACACGAAATATTACGCTAATTACTGTTTACGCAATTAAAATTTCCGTCTCCGTTTCGCGTTTGTTAAAATTAATTTATTCCATTTAGAAGTTAACAGAAAAAAGAGCAATTCAATTTTGAGGAGAAAGAATTATTATATATGTAACATAAAATAGCATTTTCTCTCGAAAGAATTATTTAATGATAATAATAACGACTTTTTTTATTATTTTTAAGAAAAGAAACTCGTTTAAATTGTTGCATATTGTATTTCTCTCTTCGCCCGAGGGATTTAAAAAAAAAAAAAACATAATACGGTTTCTAATGATTCGCGTTTCTCTGAAAATTTTAATAATCGAAATTTTGATTGGAACGTAACTTTATCTACCGAGTTAAAAATCAATCTTGGAATACTGCAATAATAACAACAACAACGATAACGTTATAACAAAGGGCTAAAAGCACACAAAAATTGCGCTTTTTTTAAGAGAATTTTAAATATTATGCACTAAACGTGAAGCAAAATAAAAATTATTTAAATATATAATACTTTATTACCTTTCTTTCTATCGAGTTACATTAATATAAAACTGTCTCTGATACGAGAAAAAAATTAAAAAATTCAGTATATATAATAGAGAAATTTTAATGTTTGTAGATATGAATAGAGAAAATATTATGAAAATTTGATTATCAGAGTTTTATAATGATTTGCATATTATATTTGTCTAACAACAATCAAATTTTGATTTTAACTCTTCTTAAACACGAAAAATAAATTATAGTCGCTAATGTGAAAACGTTATGAAGATGTTTCTGTAATGATTCTCATTTTAGATTTGCGTAATTTCAAGAAAATTTTGATTTTAACCACACTGTAAATAATTAAATTCGCATGTTTCGTGATAAGAATCACTGCAAGCTCTTCCAATAAGTTGCAAGATTTATAAAAAAGAAAATAAATTTAACTGAAATGGTTAAGAAATTCACAAGCTGAGACTTTTTTTTTTGAAATGGTTAAGAAATTCACAAGCTGAGATTTTTTTTTTTTTTTAGCGAAAATTGATTGTGTTAGATGTATAAATGGAATTTTAAAACTGTCGTACGCGATAAATCTGATTAAATACCATCGATATCGAATTAGATATCTAAAAGTACGTGTTAGATAAACATATATTTGATACTGCTAAAAAAAAGAGAGTTATTCGAAAGCCGAACGACTTTCTTTTAATCAAAGTATATAAAATTTGTTCCCGAGAGATTACAGACATCTTCCTTTGTAATCAAGCACTTATTCAAAGACTATTGATTGACCGTGCAGGTTACTTTTTTTATATCCCTCTTTATGCGGGTTGAGCAGCATGTTTTGAAGGTCAATAAGTGTTTAATTTACATAATATTAGACGGTCTCTCCGTGGCATCTAGAATTTTTTACTAGTTAAATGTTTACAGTTCTATAAATTAGTAAAAAAATGAAATAATTTAACTCTATTTACATGCCTCAACACGTTATAGTAACATCTAGAAACTACCGTTACACCAGAAAAATTTATTAATTTTTTTCCTTCTTTCTGTTTTAATTATCGTTCATTTTATTAAATTTATCGAAAATTCCGGAAAGTAAAATTAAAAAATAAAAATAGAAAAACAGAAAAATGAAACGGCAGTTTTCACTTTTTTTTTTTTTTTTTTTAAATTTGCAATCGATAAACGAAAGGAAATCGATAACACAAGAAGTAAGAATAAATTTAAAATTTAAATTTAGTGTAAACACGTGTATAGTGTAACTAATATTTAGGTTATTGGAATATTTCGGCTTCCTCATTAACGAATTACATAATTTATAGTTAACATCTACTGATACTGATCTACTGAAGTTGAATTTATATACATTGTCATTTAATCTGAAAGGGTTTCGTTTGGTAACCGTGTTTGTATGTAAATTAAAATGACACTCGACTTTCCGAAAGGTATAAATGACTTATGGAAATCAAATCTCCGTGCGAATTCTCTGGAGAGGAATACAAATCCTCATAAACTTAATGGAACAGGATAACATGCATGTTTTATCATTGACACTTCTCAAATTTCTTTACTAAACGCATATTAAACACGATTTCTCCTAGTTGTTGAAACATATCCGAAGGAATAATACGTTTTATGAGACTTTTAACCGGTCTGATAATAAAGTGTAACAGTTTTAATCACGCAATTAATTTTGTTTATTTTGTTACGCGAGAACGAATTCGATTTAATGCACGGCTTTTATATCGAATTTTTCGATCTTTATCAATCAATAAAACTTGTCACCAATATGACAATAAACACGTTTTTGTCAACTGCGAAACAAATTACCTGCAGACACACGAAACCTGTGTGTGTGTTGTGTGTGTCTGCCACATCTGTTAACACGCCCACAACGACACACCAGATTTTTTTTTACGACACGAAACTAATTTAACAAAAGGCGCACAGGTGATTCTGCCAGGTGTTTATAGCGAAACAATAGCAATTACTTACCGTTTTAAATCACATTGTTAGGTTCCTGTTTCCGTTATGTTGACTTTTACGATTGTGAAAGGACATGATTGAGATGGAGTGTTTCTGTGTTCTAGAAGACCGGCCTAAGTCGCCTCTGCTCACTTCTTCTCTTTCTAAACTGCACGGTGCGCTCCACATGTACTTCAGAGCTTCTTTAATTTCTGGCATACGAACGACGTATATAATGGGATCGATGAACGACTTAACAACTATCATGGAATTGTTAAAGATGCTTATGGTAACACGCACTGTTACGGGTATTTGTATGAGAGGCACAGGACAATCGTCGCAAGTCAGAGCAAAGAACATAACAGCCGGCATCCAACAGATCAGATAAGTACCAAGAATGAGTAGAGTAGTTATGACCGCTTTGACGTTCTTATAAAGTTTGGAATTTGATGAAGTGAAGTTATTTTTCTGTTTACGAAAGATTAAAAATATGTGAAAATACATAAAAGTCATCATTAAAAGAGGAATGAAGAATAACAATGATACTGTTAGTCGAAATGTACTGAAGTGTATGAATTTGTCCTTCAAACATCCCAGAGCTTGGAAACCCTCTCCGGGTACACTCGAGAAGTAAACGAAGAAGAAGAGCAATGGTATAATCCAAATTGCTACTATAGTCATTCTAGCAGCTTTTCTAGTTACTATAGCAGCATAATGTAACGGACGTAGTATCCCTATGTAGTGATTAACAGCCAGTGCTAACAGATGCAAGACGGAAGCTATGAAACCTGCCATCCGGAATGCTTCCAAAACTAGTAAGTAGCAATTGTTAAACGGTTCCCTCTTTAAACCGTACACCATCGGTAACAGGCTGTTAACTATTAAGCCGATAGCCAAAACTGTAATTGCATAAGCGTTAGTTATCGACAGACTTATGCTAAAACATAGTGTAGGTTTAAGAGGTCGTCTAACGTATCTGACGCATATTAAAATCACAAGATTAATTAAGAGAGATAAGACACAACCTGTCAACATTACTGGGATGACGATGCTATACAACTGACGTAGATCGTAGACTTCGTTTCCGTTATCTGTCTCGTTTAACGAGGTGGTTGAGTTAGTTTGGAAGAGTATAGACGACTGCTGTACTTCTAGAGAAGAGATGTTCACTTTCGGCCAGGGCGTATATGTCCAGGTATCGGAACTGCGTCTTAATCCGTCTGTTCCTCTGATCATCCTGTATGCCGCATGCCGGATCTTCCTTTGTGACGTCCAGAGAGATGAGAAAGACATGGAACGATTCCATTGCCTGACCGCACGAGGCGATGTTGGCATGACTATGCCTGTTGGCCACGCTACGCCACTGTATCATTGATCTCGCACGCTCAGCCACATACTGGTCTCTCTAACAGTCTTCACTTTGCTTTCGTTTCCCGAACTCCTCTCCGTGACGTCACGGTAAGTCAAAATGATGGAAAGTATCTGTTGTCGACATTCTTTCGTTAATTGCCGGCGTGAATGTCTTTCTTGTTTAAATACAAAATGTTTGTGTTTATCTCTGTTTATAGACTACCGGCGCTAAACTTAGCACTGCTTGAATCGATAAATATCGAGTATCTAGCGCGAAAAAAAGAGAGCATCGATAGGAATCGAATATCGATCACGGGATTTGACCAGAACAGATACGTTCTGACAAGCCATTTTATTGATACACCTCAGACTAACGATGTTCCGCAGCAAGTAACGACCTAATTTTTGTTAAAAAATAAATAAACTAACTCGTCTCGTAACGGATATACTAACGCCAAGTCTCTGACTGATTGGTTAAGTTCCTCCTTTGTCGTGTCTTTTGTGGATCTTTCTCTCTTTTTTTCTTCCCGCGTAGAAGATAAATTTTTCGCTTTCCTCGTCTCATTCTTGACAGCTTTTCACAATAGTCACCGAGTTACTGTGTCACTCTTTCTTTTCTGAAGCAGACACAGATGGCTAATGGGCACTTGGCGCCATTTAAAACTCTATTGTTGTATCGCAAAGACATTGCATTACTATAATTAAGAAAAAAAACAACCGTGTTTAAAATCGAACAAAATCAGAATGAAAAAATTTGACAGTTTTAACAATTTTTAACGTAATTATCGTTTACTTTATCCGACTGTTACGACACGTCAAGTTCGGATGTACTAAATATTTTTCTTTAATCGCATAATCGTGTTACGCTGTGCCATTAATGGAATTTATATGTTTTAAAAATGCTTCTTTTCTTTAACTGCCATCACAATTTTAACGATGAAAAATTATTTTCGAAACTGTTAAAATTTATTTGATCTTATCAATACAAAGATAACAAAGCTAATTCGATCAGGCGTACGAACGAAGTTAAGAATTAGACATCTGGAATAGACACTCACTCTCTCCAACAGCTACAAAAATAGAAAAAAAAGAAGGGAAAAGAGGAAGAGGACGGAAAAAAACAAGAAAAGTAATCAGAAAAGAAATGAAACAAGTGTTATATGTAGTTTACGAGTATAGCAATGTATGTTATATGTTTTCTTCTTATTTAATGCATAACACATCTTTTCTAAACCGTTCAATTGGTCTGAAGTGCAAAATTGATGAAATTTAATATAACAGCATTAATTATATTCAGTCTCAGAGAGTAAATGAGCCTAAAATAAAGGCAACTGCGATGCATTTGCGTTAATTAAATTACAGTAATAGATTTAGTATATCTATTTAAAACAGTAAGTTAATTTACGGTTAATGTATCATTGTTATCAGTTGCCATTTGAATATATCTTTCATATTTTCTTTACGAATTTATTTTAACTGCTGTGTACTTTGCTGGAGTCAAAGAACTCCACGAAAGTGTGTATTCCCGTACTGAAAACTGGCAGCCACTCGAAACAAATAACTCTACTGCCTCCAGCTACTCTGGTTATTGATGAAAAATACGAAAATGTCGATCATACTCATATGTTTCTCCGTACTTTTAAGATATTTTTAAGATAACCCTCTTCGGTTGCCTATTTTATTTGAAAAATTTCAGTTTCGATTTTAGCGAACTGTCAATCTTCTTTGAATCGTTAAACATCGTTAATTAATATTTATATTAGATAAAGACTCATCCAACTATGCAAACTTTTCTAGAGAATGCAATTTTACGATTTTAAGTAAAAGTATAAACTTGAAAAAGTTGTAAAAAACCGAAAAAAAGCTTTTAAAACAGCGCAATGAAAAATATTTTTTTTTTTTTAAAGTAGAATAAATAAGGGAACCCAAACTCAATTAAGAGAGTGTTGCGAATCATTTGATGTAAACTCTTTAAAGTATGAAGTACTCGGTGCTATTAGAGCAATAAAAAAAGTTTTGAGTGTTTATAGTCTTATAATAACATCTTTCCTTCATTTACTCACTCGCTTTTTAAGAATTTTTACTTTTTTTTCGATAAATATCGCACACTTAACGATTTATCGAATCGGCAGTAATATAATTTTTTTTTTTTTAACGAAACTTTTCAGGAACTTTACAACATTCGAAATTTTATCTATATAGAAAAAATTTTTTTTCGAGAGATACATTTTAACATAATGAAGCGATTCAGTAGGAAGTATCGTTGTTTACTTTCTGTTAAATGACAGAAAATAAAATAAATATATCTTTTAGAAGATGAATGGAGTTTTCAGAGAGTATCGTCTGATCCTTATTACAATTATGGCAATTAATTTTGTTTTAATCACGTCTCTTGTCATATCTTGAAAGTTTTCTAAGCAATTTTACGATCACATAACATAGAATAATAATTTTTATTTATTCCGTAAAACCGAAATTCGAAACTATTTTATTAATCCCATTTTTACATCTTATTTATGACAAATTTACGATTGAAAACAAGAAAAAAAAAATTCCGATTTTATAATTAGAACAGATATTGCAGAGTGTAAATATTTGTGTATTTCATGACAGTAAAAAAAAAATTATTAGTGAGAATTTTAAATTTATTGAGTAACGTCAATATTTGTTTAATAATTTCTACTTAGATCGATATGTTATCTTTAATTAACTGATTGATAAAAAAAAAATAATTTAGTTCTCGAAAGCTTTAATTATCTAACTAATGAAGGTAAGACGTATTTCACTCTTTCCTAATTTAAAATATTATCTTGTTAGTTTAATTATGGGCATGGCTATATAACCACGCTATCGCCATTAACAGAATATGTTTTTGGAGTGAAAAATATAAAACCGGGATTATCACGATTAATTTTATGAATGAAATATTAAAATTAAAAATTCTTTTGTTACTGACTTAAATTATGATCACGATTTAATTCTCAGAGTTTTTTTTGCACCTGATTAATATTAGTTTATATTTTAGAAAACGTGATTTTTTTCTGTATATCGCTGATGAAACACAATTAAATCTTGTAATTGATCTATCGTTATTTGAAATTCTTTTTTACACTTCTTTAGAGTAAACGATCAAATTTTGCAATTGTTTAATGTAACTTATCAAATTTTGCAGTTATTTAGTGTAAATGATTGTATTTTATACTGTTTAGTGTAAATGATTGTATTTTATACTGTTCAGTGTGAATGATTGTATTTTATACTGTTTAGTGTAAATGATTGTATTTATCGTTATTCGAAATTATAAATAATTATAATTTATTAAAAATTAGTTTTTTCTTAATAGATCACAATATATTGTATCTATTATAACTAACTAATATGGAATATAGTTAATTATTACACTTTAATAATTATTATTATAATTCTTGGAAATGATAAAAATTTTATTTTATTTGATATTAATTAAATTTTTGTTCTTTAGTGTAATTGATGATATTTTACAATTATTTACTGTAACCGATCAAATTTACACTTCTTTAGTGTAAACGATCAAATTTTGCAATTGTTTGGTGTGACTTATCGAATTTTGCAGTTATTTAGTGTAAATGATTATATTTTATAGTTGTTTAGTGTAAATGATTGTATTTTATATTTCTTTAGTGTAAGTGATTGTATTTTACAGGTTTTAGTGTAAGTGATCGAATTTTACAGTTATATGTACTTTGACCGAATTTTATACTCGTTTAGTATAACTGATAAAGTTTGTTATAACTTTTATTAAAACTGAATAAATATTTAAAATAATCCTACCAAACAGATCAAAATATTCATTATATTATCTATAAAATATTATTTTCAAATATTTTATTGTAGCTGATTTCAATTCTACATACTATAAAGGAGCGTTTCTCAAACTTTTTTGACTGCGACCCACTGCAGGAACCACATTTTGTATTGTGACCCATATGCCATCAATCAAGACACAAACTTTATGTAAATTATTATGTTCATTTATTCAATATTGACCAATGTTTGATATTTGTTATGGATGGCACAAATGGACTACTTTCAGAAAAGCTTTATTTTATAATTTGTTTACAAAGATTTTTCCTGCATTTTTCTATTCGACCCATTTTATTTATTTCGCAAACCACTAAACAGTCGCGACCCGCAGCTTGTAAAAATGCTGCTATAAGGTATCAAGTAGAAAAATGAAAGAATTGAGGTTAACACTCTCTTAACAACAAAATGATGTTTTCAATGTTAAAAAATTCATTTAAAAATCATTGAAAACATTCATAATTATTCCTTAATAAATCTTTTACGAATAATCTTCAATAAATTCTGAATAAAAATAAATTCCTCTAGTTTACTATTGGTCACCTAGTTAATTTTGTTGTAATAAATTTACATCTTTAATTTTTTTATAACTGGTTATAATTTTATTAAATTTTATTTAAATTTCTCTCATTGATCACCGATTTATTAATATTTAAAACTAATTTAAAAAATTTTTTAATTATAATAAATATAGGCCTATAAAAGTGAGATTGATAACTCATTACTACAGATAGTTTCTTTTAATGCGAATAGAAAAAAATCCATAATCACATTTTATATTTTATAAATATTTGAAATAAAAATAAAATCTGTTTATACTTAACTTTTGCAAATTTTATCGAAAATTACTTCGATAAAATATTTTTATACTGAAACATAAATGGATTAAGAAGAAATCTTATTCTTAATTTATCGTTACATTAAACCAGCAAATACAAAAATAATAATTTTTGACGAATTCTTAAAAGTATACAGCACATGGCTGCGATTAAAATAAATATAATAATAAAGTTTTTGCGAGTTTTTTATATTATAGAGAGATATACAACCTTCCGATCCATTAAAAGATTCGTAGCTAATTATCTGCTGTCAAACATAAAACTAATGTTTACATTACTATTGCAGATTTTTTTTACAACTTAATAAACAGTTTTTGAACGTGAAACAGATTTTAGTAACATTTCACACTAACCGTGTTAAATTGTATGGAAATTTCGGACGTCAAATACTTTGCATGCATAGGAATTCCAAGTAATGGTTCTCTTGCGTGATTTACTTTATAGTATGCAACAGATTTTATGCCGAATTAAAAAAGAAAAGATCGAACAATTCGGTTTCCGAGGAAACAAACAGCATCTGAAAGGTATTCAAATTGAATACAATCCTTGACAGATCGAAGAAAACGAGTGGAAAAATCATCTCTGCTTGTCTTTTCTTCACTCTGATGACATGACAACATTATTTTTCTTCTCCCGAAAGAAAAATAAAAAATCATAATGACGCTATTATAATTGAGATTCTCATTAAGTTAAAAATTTTCTCATATTAATTCTCCTTATATAAAAATCTTTTATTCAGTATTAATAATAATTCTGACGTAACACATTATCCTTTTTTTTAAATTAATCATAAGGAAACTTGCTGAAAGCGATATTTTTATTTTATTTTTTAACTCTGCAAACTTTGTTTAATGTTTTATCTTTCTCTGTTAGCTTTACTTCTTTAGCTATTAATAAAATTTCAATCCTGAAATTCTAATTTACTACTATTTATACTTTAATTAAATGAAAATATCTTAATTACCACTTTATTGAGATATTTAATATAAGAAAAATTTTTAATCTGTGAGCTGCATTGAATTTTTATAAACAAAACATATACGTATTTCATAACGGATAAACAAATTAATTCGTGGAATAATTCTCATTTTTAATCTTAAATATCATAATAGAACTTTGTTTATATATTTACTATTTCTCTAACAGTTCTATTCTGTTGGTATTAAATTTCTTAGCCTTCAGTCACAAATTTTTTACATTTAAAAATACGGTTTTCATATCTAGAGAGTAATATATATGCAAATTTTTATAACTAAATAATATTACAATTTATAATTGGATAGACAATGAAAATTAATAAAATAAACTTTAATATTTGTTATCACTAAGTATGTATAAGTAGTTAAATGAAATTTCCCTAAAATTCCTCAAAATTTCCTAATTTCTCTAGAACTTCTTAAAATTTCATTTCGCAAAAGCTTTGATTTCTTCAAATTTTCAATTGCAAATATTTTTCATTCATTAAAGCATTCCTTAAAACTTCCCTAAATTTCCTAAAATTTTAAGGGAAATTAGGAAAATTTGGGGAATTTAAGAGAATATTTCCTTCGTGAATTTAAAACAGTTAAAGGCGAAAGTTTAAGGAATTCAAAGTTTTAAAAGTTTGAGAAATAGAAAATTTTTAAAATTTCCAATTCGCAAACTCCTAAAATTTCAACTTCAAAATATTTTAAATTCACATAGGAATTATTCCCTAATGTTCCCCGAATTTTCCCAGTTTCACGTAAACTTTTAGAAAATTTGGGGAATTTTAAGGTAATTTGGGAAATGAAAATTTTCGTTTCTAAACATTTTAAAATCATGAAAAAAATAAGTGCTCTGAAAATAACGAGAAAATACATAAATAATGTGAACTACTTTTTAAAATTTAATAAAATAAATTTTATTTACTATTACATGAATTTTGATCTAATTCGAAATCAGTGTTTCAAAATAATCCTTCGTTAAACTAATAATAAAAAAGAGTAAAAAAAACGTCCAAAATAAGTTAAAATTTCAAGTATTCAGAGCATATTTCCCTTAGTTTTTTTTAACTAATAAAACCGATTTGTCAAACTTCCAATTCAATTTTCTGGTCTTAGTACCAATTTGCTTCTCTTATAAAAAATTCTCGAGAGAGATCTTTTGAAGTAGAATTTAGAACCCTATACTCTCTCACTACACCGAACAGTTACAAAATTTTATTCTCACCAATAGTTTTATATAGAAAAACATACAAGACAGATTTTTTTCAAATTTTACTGCAAATGTCGAAAACAAAATCCATAATCGTATCACAAATTCAGTTCTAGAGAAGTGTTAACAGAAGATAAATACTGGTATATTGAAAATGCAAAAAAATAAAATATATATATAAACGTACAATAAAAAAGAATCAGTTTATAAAGAAATTTCAATACCGAATAGATGGATAGAATTCAATTTTTTTAAATTCTAAAGTTTCTAGTTGACAACAGAATCTCTTTTGCTACTCCATTTTGTGTGGTATTGATTTGTCTTCTTCCAAATTTTTGATGGAATCAGCAAAATATCTGTGTTACAGTTTATTGAGAGGCTAGCATAACTTGGCATCCGAGATATCTTTCTGCAGAAGCAATCATAAGAACTGTCACTACAAGATATTTAATAAAATCTCGTTTCCTCTTTCTTAAAGGTTGCATTAGATCAATCTTCATGAACCTTTTCATGTTTTTATCAAAAGAATTAGGAATATTGATGAAGAAATGAGGGTAGCTTTATCACATATTAGATCTGACATTGCTCAAATCTGGAAGAAAAAAAAAAAAAAAAAAAAAAATCAGCAGCTGTTACTCTAATCATTAATTTTCATATTCGAACATTCTTTCATAGACAAAATTCGATCTTCTATGCAAAAATTGCAATCGTGAAATATTTCTAGAGATAAATTCTCTCTTTCTCTTCGAATTGAGATGAGTGACTGATATCATATCGAAGAAAAGGAAAATATATTTTTTAAAAAATTCCCCAAGCTTTTAAATTTAAATAACGTTCTCGAATAACTTTTTGTTGAGGAAGAAATTCATTAAAAAGATAAGCAATAATTAATTTGTAATTTTTGTAACATCTTGTGAAAACTCGGCTTCTTCTTCTTCTTTCCGATATTTCCCGAAAATAAATTACCATACAACGCAACACAGCTTTAAATTATGGAGAAGATTATCCGGCTAATGTTTTTATTTTTCTCTTTTTTCAGTGTAGAAAGTATTCCCGCTAATTATCTTACTTTTTTAATTTAATAAATTTATTTATTAAATCTATACTATCTTTAAATTCCTATATATACCGATAAAAATTTGAGAAAAGAGAGAGAAAGAGAAATCTGAATAACTTTACAAGAAAATCAGTTTTTACAATTTTGAACGGTAGAAAAAAAAATCAGTCAAAAATTTAATAATTTTTTTTTTTTTTTACGAAAACAAATTTCAAGTTTAAATATAGTTTTCTTCGTTTCGAACTCGATGCAGTTTGATAAGAAAAGTAGTCAAATTTTAAAGAAAAATAAACACCTTACACTTTGCAGAAATCAATTTTTCTAAGCTCGTAAGAAGTAAAATGTTTTATTATTGTTTTTCTTTCTATTGGTACAATAATATTAAGTTCAACCAGCATCTTAAGAAATTATTACCGGTAACAGATTACTGTTTGAGTTTAATGCAAAGAAAAGAAAAAAGAAATTTACTTTCTCCACTGCAGAGAATTTATGAGGACATTTGTCGCGAATATTTAATGGAACAAGATAATTTCTGAATGCCTCCTCCTTAACTATGCCTCTACTTAAAAAGAAATCTATCTTTGCTAATTCGTTTTCGGGTTTAAAAGCAAACTCATCCACATCAGATTATCTGTTTTGCAGAATATTAGCAAAATTATTTATTTTAAACCTATAAACAGTAAAAATAATTTAAACAAAAAGAAATAAAGCGTAATTAACCGATTTCTAGATTGTTTCTCTGACTATCACCATTATTATACTCATCATCATTATTTCTTGCAGTGATAATGTACATTCTCTTAACATGTTATTCTAATAGAAAACTAAGTCATTAAGAGAATATTTTCTGGAGAAATCACGATTTTTATCAATAATCGCGCTTATTACCGTCCATTTTAAAATAAATTATTTTTAAATAAAAAAAAAACTGTAAAAATTTGGCGTGTTTCACGAATTAGAGTAAAATACTTTGTTGTTTTAGAAGGTAAATTGAAAAATTGAGGTAAACTTTTTTTCTTTAACTTTTCCCACTAAAAAGTTCGAAAATGCGATCTCGGAAGGTTTATATATTTCTTGGGAGTATAAAAAATAACATTAAATTCTTATATAATTTATAAAAAAATATAAAAAAATTGTTTATGTTCTGATATAATTTCCCTGTTGGATTCGGTGCGATCGTTACGGATGCAGATATATCTGCGAGATTTAATTAAACAACTTGATAAAAATATTCGAAATAATTCGGTAAACTCGTATAGATAAAAGAAAATTAGCTTTAATCAATGGCCAGAAAATATTCTATTACTATTGATTAAATAATAGTTATGCGAATCACTGATGATATCCAGGAAAATTATATTAGCTTTCAAAAAATTAAATTCTTATTGAATGCGCGGATTACCATAAAAATAAATTTATGCGTAAAATAGCAGAAATAAAAATTTAATATATATATATGATCATAATATATAAAAAACTCATGAACTCTTGTAAATATTTAAATAGGCACATCTTTACCATAAACATGTTTTCGTTTAAGTTAAAGTTAGAGCTTGTTTATAGACCTAAAATATACTATATTATAATTTTAATTTTCTGTTAAATTATTTAGAAATGTGTATTTTGAGATTTTGTGTCAATAAATTAGACAGAAAAGAGATAAAATCTAAAATAAAATATTTTAAATCTGCTTTGAATTATTAAAATAAAAATCTTTAATCGTGTCTTCAGTACATGTTTCTATAATAAACTTATTTATATAATTATGTAACAATTTAAACATCAATAATCTGTTTGTTAATAATTTTTCCAGTTTGAAAAAGTCATTGTTACGCATGTAAAACAGTTTATGACGTAATAATAGAATATATCATAAAACGATGTATACTGCACGCAATAATTATTTATGACGCAATAATGGACACAAATGATGATAATTAATCTGTCCATTTTCAAAATAAATTTGTACAGAATATGTTGAATTTTGTATATAGTAATCGAATTTAATACCGCATAAATAATTTATAAGTGTGGCTACCATACTGGAGTAAAAAAATTGCAGTGAGTCTAAAATTGAAAATTTGTGATTTTAATTTTATTTGAACTAACTTACGTAACATTCTCAAAGGTCATGTTACCACTTATGATTTCACTATAAAAAGTTTGATAAACCTAAAGATAATTCTCTCTCTCTCTTATCTAAATCTCGTCTAGAAACTACTTCATACACAGAATACTTTTGATTTTCTGACGAACGTCTAGATCCAAATCTGATCACTAAGCGGAGAAAAATCGATACTCCTGCATCAACTTCTCAACCCTTAGCAAAACATAAATGAAACATTTTTCACAAGTGGCATAATGCATCGTGGATGATGCATGAAAATTCATAAATAACGCTTTATCGCAATGGGCAACGCTGATAACGAGAAAAACAAGATGAAATATGATGCTCTTTTTGAATTTTATAACGTACAGTTCCAAGGTCAATTTTCTACCTTATACTTTATATTTGAAGACGATACATATTTAGATTTTTCCCGAATTAAATCGATCTTTTATCTTTCTTTTTTTTAATTTATTGTTGTGGAAGTTCTTTCGCATGAACGGATACAGGACGGATGCATCCTAGTAACTAGGAGCGGAAGCAAATGTAAAACAGAAATGGCATTGATGTTCGACCGAACTTATCCAGTAAGAAAAGAAAGAGATAAGGTGAAACAGAAGACATCTTTCTTCAATTATCCTTTATTTTATACGTTTTACAACTATACTTGTGTTAAAATAAGATTTATACCACAAAAATAAATAAATTATATAAATTAACTTTAAAGAAAATTTTAATTGGATACCATCCAAATAAAATTTTAATCGAAATTAAAATTTCATAACGTTGCAAACTGAAATTCCTATCACGATTTTAAGCCAAAAATGTCTCGAACATTCGTTAGTAACAAATGAGCAAGCGGCGATCTGTTTTTAATTGTATTTACCTTTCATAAAAAGCCAAACTTCATTAAAACAACTCTACATTTTATGTGATAAATTCACAGGAAATGAAGAACCATAGCTTAAAAAAAATGTTCGAAAATTAAAATTAAACTGGAATATTTATTGCATCTTCTGTTATAAAACTGTTGGAACAATTTGCGTGTACTTAACCTACAAAATAATAAAAAAAATCCTTAAATTTATGATTATAGTAACGACGTAAGCACTTCTAGTGGTTTATGTAACAAAATTTATAATTTTTGTTGTTTGAGAGATAAAGAAAAAATTAATTTCGATTCATTTTCGGCTTATAACTTTTAACTAAGACATCCTTTAAGCTTATCATTAAGTAAATTTTTTCTTTAGTTTTATTTTGTATGGTCCACGGAGACTCATTTAAAGGATATTACAAGGGGAAGAAATAAATAAATTGAGGTAAAATACACGATGATACCGGAGAGATCAATTCTTCTACTGCTGATGAAGCCCCAATAGCGTATAACCTAATGGGAAAATCTTATCCTTGGATTATATTTAATTAAAATAATTGACAACAGTTAATTAATTTTCTGTAAAGAAGGGATTTCAAACATTTTCTCCTCTCTCATTCTATCTCTTTCTTTTTTTTATTTTTCGTTTAACCGGCATTGCTGCTTTAATGATGCGCTTTTATAAATTACATTATTAAACGTTAACAGCGTTATAATTATCAGATAATTGTTCTCTCTCTCTCCTTTTTTAACGATTATTTTATAAAATCGCAATGATATTCTACGCTTCCGTCCGTTTGCAATCGATCTTTCGAGTTACGTGATTAAATTTCTCCAGGTTTGTGTTAATGGGGGTTAAAAGTCGTCTCGGTATCTAGTTTTGGTTTCATTTTCTTCCAGAATTAAGTTTGCCAAACTTTATGGAATAATTAATCATCTTACGATCTCTTGAAATCACATAAAAGTTATTTTAAAACTTTAAAAGAAAACTAACCGTAAAGAAGATTATATTTTTAAATTATGACTTCGAAAAGTAATACAAAATTTCTGGTATATGATCTCGTATTCTGTCCTTTTTTTTTTAAAAAAAAGTTCAAAAAGAATCGATTAAAAACGAAAACATAAACAAAAAAGAAAAATTATAAAATCGATTCCGTTCTTTTTATGTTTAATTTTAATTAACGCAATTTATTTATTTTTTTCTCGATAAATTATTTATGCCGAGAATTTAATTACGTAAATATATTGAATAAACACGTAAAAATAAATTATGTTTATCCAAAAAAAATGGCATAACTAAAGTAACATACCTTGAGGACATATATATGGAATAAAAAAATTGACATGACTTCCGTTATTTAAAAAAACGTGTTTTCCTAACTTCGATTTAAAATTAGAAACTAAATATTATTCCTCATGAAAGTTTTAAACACGTTCAGACAATTATTAGCCAGGAGGAGCATTTGGAATTAGAGATTATTAATATTAAATTGCACGTATCTTGTTTCGTTAATTTCGACTCATCTCGTTGAGTTATTAAACGCCGCACGTAACGTTTATAAAGCAATTATTAAATTTAAACTAATTCTGAACAAAAATAATTTAAACGTGATCTAAAAAAGATAATCTCAGTTAAAAAATAATAATAATAGAATTGTTTAGACAGTTGCGCCTTCGTGTTAACTCCACTGCAATACAACCGCCGTCTTGAGATTGGCACAGCTTTGCAGAAGCCATTTAACAAGAAATATCAGTTTAACGCCGCGATAAAACTGGAAATTGTTCAAATAACTTCAGAAAACAAACAGAAACTGGCAGATTTCGTTTATTTTTTTGCTTAACACAAAAATTTGAATGTAATTTAAGACATTAAAAATATATATTTATAAATTCTTCTATAGAGGCTTCTCTTCTTAATTATAAACGAATATTTTTTACTTTTTTATATTATAAAACTCGGACTTAATTATATTTTAAAAATAAATTATCAAATTTAACGTGTAATGTCGGAAAACTGAGATAAAGCGCAGTTAAAATATGATAAATATAAGTAGAAATATTCCGCAATATTATTCTTTCTACAGATTCAGAATTTTCGGCAATTTCACTAAATCAACATTAGAGTTATTTGATGTAATAATATTTCAAGTAAGTGAAGCATTGGTAAAGTATCCGTCTTACTTACTACGTGACATCTGTCTAGATCAATGATGCGCAACCGGAGGTCATTACAGTTATAGTGATGGCTACCTAGCTTTGTTACAATATTTTAATATAAATTATTATTATTTTATATCGTTGAATATTAATATTATTGCTCCTCTGCAAAATTAATAATTAAATGTGTAAATATTTAATTAATAATTGCTCGATCTCTGTTATGTTATCGTGTTTTGATGGCAATTAATCTTATAGAGTAGGGATAATTTTGTGTACCTTTCGGTAAATCGAACAGAAGGACTCCAGAAAATAGAAATAATCTCTTTTTGACAGAAATAATAAAGAAATCCTTGAGAAAACATCAAAATCTTAAAAAAAGTTTCGTTATAATAACAAAACGTGGTAAAGTAGTTATTCTTAATGGAACTTTGTGCCATTTTTTGCAAGAAATAATGGCTTAAAATTACAGTATTCACTTCGTCCGTCTGTTTGTTTGTACAGCCGTAATTAAGATATAATAGCAAACACTGCAGAGAATTCAGAATTTACTGATTCATCGCTTATTATCCAGGAATATGTATGTTAATTTTGAAGACAATAAAATAGTTAGTTACAAGATGGCGACCATTTGACGTATTTAAAACGAGAATATCTCAGCAACTATTTGACGCACACGAATGACATTATAGTCGTTTGAAAGTCTTTTAGATATATTTTCAAACAGTAATCAAACATCGTTATTTTTCTTGACTGTAAGTCTGTTAGACCGCCCGAAAAATATCTGAAGAACAAAGCACTGCAGAATATTCAAATTTTAGATGGTTCCTTTCGAAGTTATGCGAATGCTGATATTGAAGTCTCCATGTAATTTCTTTACAAAATGGTGAAAGTTTTAGAAATTCTATAAAATACACTGACGGAAAAAAAAATCCCAACACCAAGAAAGACTT